>JACEGR010007452.1:0-49338 GCA_014170235.1 Listronotus bonariensis
TATTGTTACAAATAATTACTTAAATTTTTTTGTCCTTGTATTATGTTTAAAGAAAGGTTGTATTATTTTTCAATTAGGTAAGGACCACCTTTAGTTAAAATACATAGTATGTAAGGCCAAACAATCCTAGATATAAAAAAAGATGCAGACCTTTTTTGGTCATCAAAATTTTTGGGGCCTGTATAGGAAAATGTTTTAATTGAGGTGAGGCTCTTTTTTTGCTCTCCAAGTTTCTTTTTGGTCCCCACCATTTTCAAGTTTTTGCACCTCCCTGGATAGAGGGCCTCCGACACATGCTCTGCCTATGAGCCGTTGAAGTCTATATCCGGCGCTGATGGGGCGCATTCAAGAGTACTCAGCTCAAAACAATACACATTTTCGGTGATTTCCACGAATAATAAATACATTTAGATACTCCCTTAGAATCGAGTATGGAAATTACGGCGCAAAATGTCAAAATGAATTTTTAAATCGATAAATCCAAGTTTCACCAAAAATTTTTTGAAAGCTTTGAAAAAATCTCATGCAACTACAAATTAGTGCCTAAGAATAAATTCAAGCTATTATAATTTTTTTATAAGGTAAATGTTAAAACCATTTGAGGCATAAGTACTAGAACTGAGAAATCTTGGTTCTTAAGTTTAGACCGCGTCAAATTAAAATCTTTACCGACGTTTTGCCAGCGATTACGGATCTGAAAGAATTTATAGTAGCGACCTTTCGTTCTTGAGATATTTATTATCAATCTTGAATAGAAAACTAACCTAAATTCACCTATTCCCCTTCTTTTTGCACGCCATTTTTGAGCTTTCTGCTAAATTATTTCATTTTTATTTTACCCATTTTTGTAAAGCTTGAATTTCAATCATTATAAATAAAGTAAAGCTTTACAATTTTAATGAAAAAACGGGTAAAATAAATGGAAAAATGGGTTTTAAAGAGGTGGAAATCAAATATTAAGGGTCCATTTAGCTTTGAATCAAGAATTGTGAGCAAAAAGAACGGGGGAATATAGTGAAAATAAGGTAAATTTGCTTTTCAAGTTTGATGATGGATATCTCTAAAATGAAACGTTGCTGACACACAATTCTTTTAGGTTCATAATCAGCACCCAAAAAACCCCCGTATGCCAAAAATCATTAAAATCGGCGTGGTGTCCGATAAGTAAATAATTACCTGATTTTTAAGTTTACAGTAAAGGAACCTATTGGTCCTCAGTTTTAAATCAGTTAATCAAAAGCCATGTTCTAATCTTATGATGAATTATGATTATGAAACTGAAAAGTTAAGTTATTTTCCTAAATAGAGCTACAATTTGGCTTTGAATAATATAATGTTTGCTAGAAAAAGGATATTAACAAGGTTTTAGCCGGATTTCAAAACTCACTCTACAACCTTTATTTATCATTGTTCTTGGGATTGCTAAACTATATTTTTAGGCATTTTTAGTATATTTCTAGGTATTGTAAATATTAGTATTTAACAGAATACTGGAGGTTCCCCTCAAGTGTACACCATAAATAAATATAAACTACCTGAGTCCATTTCCTTCGCCTCCTTCCTGGAACTTGTCCGTTTTCGGTTTATCGAGAAAAGCACCCATAACTTCTTACTTTTTCTATTACGTATATCTATATCTCCTCTACTAACGCAATTTCATTTTTTAATAAAAAAAATGTTTGTCGCTGCAACAAAATTAAAAATAAGCACGTTGGCGTAATAATTTTTTTGACGTAGGGCGAACGTAAACACGTGCGAAGGTCTCGAAATTCGCTCGAAATCTCGCATCCCTTGTTCGCCCCTTTTAGGTTATGATTACCTTAAGCGCCTTTTTGATTTAATGGCACTTTTCGAAAGATTCCATGGCAGGATATTTCGAAAATTCCGTTTTAATGCACAGTCAACAACAAATAAATTATAAAAATGGCGGAAATAAAATTACTAAACGCGTGCGCTTCGCTAAAAATAGATTTTGACACTGACGTAATTTCCCACCAATCGCAAGCTGACTTTTCAGCTGATTCGTACGATGGTTAATACCAAGATCGTTTAATAGGTAAGGTTGCCTCATTACGTCACATATGTACCGCACTGCTGGTTCCCACTGATCTGCTTAGTATTAAGCCAAGGTTAGTTTATATTTATAAGTAGAGATAGGAATTTATGAAAAATGCATTTTTTTGCATATCTGGCATTTTTTGCATAAATTTCATATTTTTACAAGAAATTGCATATATCGGCATATTTTTATAAAAAAACATGAATAATGCCAAAATTGTCTGAATGTGTCGACCTTTTCTTAGAATTTTTCGTTCAAATTCCCCGAGTAATAAAACCTTTTCTGTTGGATCATTTTGGGCGTACCTGCTATTGTAATTATAAACACTTTTGGAGGGACGGGTTTTTCCGAAATCAAAAAGGGCGCAATTCTCGGTAAAACTGTTAGGAATAAGTAGAGCTCTATCAATCTCTGAAATTTACAATACTCAAATCACCGGAATTGGTGTATTCCTTTTAACTTGTAGAACCGTTCTTCAGAACCGATCAAAACAGTTTTAAAAGGAACACCAAAAAACAGTGGGATTTGCCCGTTGACCTGACATTTATAAGATTTGACAGATTTGTTGTTCTTTGTTTGGTTTTTGTTTTAGTCATCCGTGGTTTATATTATTTTTTTCGGGTTAATTATTTAACCACAGTAAATTATTATAGATATTTTTCAAATATAACCAAGTATTTTTACTATTTGCCTTTTGGCATATGTCATTAGTGTCAGAACACTTCGTGCACCTCCTGCATAAAAGGAATACACCAAATTGCTATTTCATGTGGAGCAGCCCAAAGGTCACGTGTCAAATTCGAAATTCTCAAAACTCCGTAGCACGTGACTACTTGGCATTCTAAATAGCTTCTAAATTCTAAACACCTATTTTTATCTTTAAGTTATAATCCATTATAAAAGGAACACTTACGGGGTCGTTCCAGGCGGTTCTAGAGCGTAAAAGGAATACATCAACTGGTATTACGTGTAACCTTTACTGTCACTACTGACAGTTTCCGTGGCACGCCCATCCATTTCTCGCCATTTAAAAACACCTACCATTGGCTTATAGGAATCTTCGCTCACAGCGCTTAGCTCCAGAAGAAAGATGCCATCAATTTAGCGTGAATCTTTACTCGATCCCCGGTAAAAAGCCCATACATCACCTCTAAACGCCACCCCGGGAAAAATTCTGTAATTTTAGTAATTTTTTACGCGACGTCCGCATTGTTCGAAGGTCGAACAAAGAGCTTCGAAACCTGTTGGTTGGAAACTAGATTGGCACTGGAGTAACAATGTTCTGGGGTTCTAAGTTATCACACACATCCCTTAAAGCTGAACACGATACAAATTTGTCAAAATTCCGACATTTTCACAGCTGTCAATTTCCATTTTTTGACAGAAATTTAAAAGCATTTAAAAGCTTTTCACGCTGTTTGTTTATGGAAAACTGATTTAAACTGTAATAGTGATTTTTGTGTAGTGAATTAAAAACTTAATTTAAAAATTATTTCTTAATCTACAGGGGATGTAGTTAATTTATAAAAATGACTAGTCTAAAAGAAAACTTAAGAACACTATACGTGAAAATTGTGCCACTAAGAGACAGACCAAAAGAAGACCTAAAAACACTGTCTGTAAACATTGTGCCCTTAGAACACAGACCTAAAGAAGACCTAAAAACCCTGTCTGTAAACATTGTGCCCCTAGAAGACACACCTAAAGAAGACCTAAAAACACTATATGTTAAAATTGTGCCCCTAGGAGATAGAACAAATATATTAAGAATGAAATCCAATAAAATTAAAACAAATTTAAAAAAACATGATTATCAAGGTGCTGGGATAATAAACAATAAAATAACACTTAAGAAAAGTACCAGAATAAAGAAAAAAAGCATTTTAGTTGATCAAAATATTTATTACCTCGAACAAACTTTCAAAAAATCTAAAAATAAAACTGCAGAGACAATGGGTAATGAAAATCCACCTAAGGAGAGTAATAGAAATATAAAGAAAAGCATCTTAATTGATGAAAGTGTTTACCAGCTTGATCAAGTTCCCAAAGAACAAAAAAATAAGGTTACAAATCCACTTAAAAAAGTAGTAAAAATAAGGAAAACATTTTAATTAATAAAAATGTTTACCAGCCTGAGAAAGTTTCCAAAAAAAGTGAAAATCAAAATGCAGGGGAAATAGGTCTTGAAGATCCTCAACAACTCAAGAAAAGTGTTAGAAATAAAAGGAAAAGTATCTTTATTGATGAAAATGTTTATCAGCTTGATCAAGTTTCCCAGAGACCTTCCAAAGAAAATGGATGTCAAGTAAACCGTTTTAATGTTAAAGATATAAAAAAGAAGATAGACAACTCGAAAGATCTGAATACTAACAATAAACAGAAAACCAAGCAGAAAACTGTTAATTTCAACTTAAGTAAATTAAAAGACCAAGAATGTCAGAGGTTAAGGCATTTAGAACCTAAAAACTATTTAGAAGAATCTGTAACTGATGATTTACCTTCTAAAGCTGCGATGCAGCCAGTTCAAATCAATTCAGAAAAAAATTTGTTCCAATTTATCGACAAATTTTACCAGAAAAACAAGAAAATAAAAAGCAAAATGATCTTTATGAATTTACTGATTCTAGCCCCATACCCAAAAATAAAGGGAAGGAAAGAAGACCTAGAAAATCTTCAATATTATTTGATAAAACTACACATGAAATTCTAAAGAGAATTGAAGAAAAGGAAGCCAAAACTAAAAAGAAAGTTGCTAGAAAAAAACAAGTTCAAAAACCGGTTTCCAAAATCCCATATGATAAAATTGTTAAAGGCATCATGTCAAATATTAAACAGAAAATTCAGAAACAAAATAGAGCAACTTATGACAACCCTATTGGGACTAACTCACAGAGTAATCTGCCACAAAATCAAAAGAATGTGCCATTAAAAGGTAGCCATAATAAAGTGATGCAAATAAATAATTTTAATGAAGAAACCAACATTATTCCTCAGCCTGCTGAAGTGCCATGTAATAATGAAAAACAAAGCCACAAGTACAAAATATCATGAAAGTAAGCTCAAAAACAAATAATTATGCTGTAAGCACAAGGAATCCAATTAGAGAAAAACTACTACTGAATTTAATACCTTTGACAAACTAAAGAGATCACAAAATGTGAGCAAACCTCTACCGCCTAACAGTATTAGTGTGTTACATGATGATAATGATAATTTAGATTCTCAAAATTACATGGAAGACAATCCTGACCTTATTAGTGAAAATTCCTGTATTCAAAATGATATTGATAGTTCTTTTGGATTTGACAATGATCATGTTTCTCCAGTTATAAGTATTTCTAACAAATCTATTGATAGTTCGGTAAATATTTTGCAGAATGTCGTGGTAAATAGGGGTCAAGGTGTACAATCACCATTTGACTTTAATGTCAGAAGGCCAAATGCAAACAGTACTATGATTAATATAGAAGATCGTAATAGAACATCTAGTCCTTGGAGACTAAATACTGTTACTTTAAGGCGTAATCGACATTTTGTTAGTGTTAAGACTAATGGTTTGCCTAGAATAGATCAAGATCCAGTGCTCGATCACACATTAGTGGAAGAATTTGAAAGCCTTTGTTCTAAGACCCCAAAGAAAGCAATTAATATACCTGGGAAAAAATCCCCAGTACAGCAGAGTATATTGGATTTTGTGGAGAGTAATATTGAGAAAGAGCATGAACCAGTAGTGAGTAGTCTATTTGACTATGAGGCTTTTAAGAGTCCTGTAAAAAGAACAACTAAAAACAAAGAAAATCAGGAAGTAGATAGAGTTAAAAGAAATCTTTTAGGTAAGTGATATAAAAGACAAAAAAGTATAATTGGATTGGGCTAAAATTTTTGACATTGTTAACCATACTTTTTCTTAAATTACCTCTTTTTACACACAACAAAGAAATGTCTTAATTCAAATCAATTTGCTTTAACTCCAGAGACTTTCTGAGTTTTACATAATGAAAAGAATATATTCTTCTTATTTGTAAATGATTCTTGAAACTATCATTTTAGCACAATCATAAAAATAGATTTACTCAAGTAAACATGATTTTTTTAACTTAAGAATATTATTGCTTTCTTTGTAGATATTATTTTCTTGACCCAATTATTCACTCATTTTTTTTTAAGTAGAAACTAGCAACATTACTTTGTCTTGGCTAAGGATATTTTAGTTTTTCTGTACAAGTAGGTTTTCTTCTTCACTTATCCTATTGTTCTTTATTTAAGATAAATTGTGTCCTATTTAAAAAATATTTTTGAAATTATTTCCTTCTAGAGAAAAGGAATTTTTCTTGGGGATATGGTCCGGCAGTTAATTAAGAGTGTGAGATAACTCTAATGAAAAGAAAACTGTTGTTATGTTTCAAATGCTTGGTTTATTTTAATTGTATATGTTTTTCTTATGTGAAGAGTATTTATGTTAAATTTTACAACAACTATTTTTGTATGTGTTTTTAAAATAGAAACCCTGTGTTTTAAGATTTTAGTTTGTTTGGCCATCTCTCAATGTTAAAAATGTACCATAAAGGGCCACTCTGGCCGAAACGCTTAAGACAAAATTCCAAAATATCAAAATAGAAATTGCTCTTTTATTCTTCCTTTTATAAACTACCTGGCCATATCCCCAAAAAAATCCCTTCCTCTAAAAGGAAATAATTTAAAAATATAAAAATGCAAAGGTCCAAGAGAACTATACAAATTATAATAAATAATGTTATTATGTAATTTTTTGAAGCAGAAATATTGCTTTCCTTTAAGAAAAAATGTTTTATTTTAAAAATACATTTTTAAGAAAATCCATTTTCTTCTTGCAAGGATTTTATTTTATGTGTGTACAGTGTAGTATGTCACTATTTTATGATAACTCTTACTAAAACATATATTATGTTTATTTTTAATTTTTAGGCAATAAAGAAACTATTGTATCCAGTACTCCCTTGCAAAAACGAAAAGTCCTAGGAGATATAAGTAACTCTTCAGGAGAAACAATTCTTCCAAGCAGCACTGAAAACAATACATTCTTCGGTTTTGATGAGAGCACATTAAATTTTCCACAAAGAACTCCAGAAAAACATAGTAATTTAAAAGAGAATAGTGAAAATGATAATTTGGCAAAGCCTATGCGTTTTGATTTAGGTGGTTTGAAAAGTTACACATCCAAGAAAGGAAAAAAGAATAGGGTAGCTGATGTTAAGAAGTTGGAACAAGAAAAAACCTAGATCAAAGTATATCAATAATGGAAGTGTCAAATCAAGAAGATTGTGCAAAAGAATTACATTTATTTGAAGATCCAGAAGAAATCTTGGATAATATGGTAAGTTAGGAAACCAGGACTTCTAATGATATACACTGTTTTTTATTAAAAATGTTTGGCAATAAAATAATAGTAGTAGTAGTATGCATTATGCTAATATTATGTTAACCAGTTACTATAATAATTAAGAAGAGCTTTTTTAAAATGAGATAAATTACATTATTTTTTTTTTTATTTCTTATGGAATCTTAATAATCACATTGACATACACAAATTCTTCACATTATACCTGATCTGAAAAATAATATGCATGCTTAAAATAAAATTATTTTAAGTTTGTACTCGTCTTCCATAGAAGTCCCTAAAAATTACACCGGTTTAGATATTGGGTACTATTTTTTGTCTTGTATAATTTAGTATACCAGAATGCTTTAAAGCACTAATCTTCAATTTGAATTTCGTTTTTTGCTGGACCCTCTTAGACTTAACCTCAAAACTGCACACAACAAAACTGAATGATAGGTATTTGGTTTATTTTATCATAAAACCAATTAGTTTTGATGTAACTAGTTTGAGGAATTAATTTCAATTTATAAACTGATATTTTACTCCCGCTGCCGTAGCAGTTTTCGTTCAGTTAAACTTGGCGTGTTGTACCATTTGTAAACGCCGTCCCCTCATTTGCCTTGACCAAGTTTTCACTTTTGCCTTAAGTCGTTTGCAAACGTTCGTGTTCTTGGAAAAATTTATGCTAAAAATGTTTGGGGTTAGGGCCAAACTGACCTCATATTTGTAATCAACACCACAAGAAAATCCTTCCAATTTCTGCAAAACAACACTATACAATTACTCATTATCTAGTTTTGGTTTAACAAAACTAAAATAAACGAAAGGTAAAAACACCACTAAAAAACACAAAGCACAAATGAAAGGACGAATACCCAATCAGACCAAATGACTAATAACAGTCGACCGTAGATGAGAGGTTGGCTTTGGGCGGCCGACGGCGTCAATTTTACCTAGATTTTACGATCGGGAAATCCCAAATTATTAATTATATTATGATGAGTGTGGCCCTGTCGCTGTTTAGGTAAACAATTTCAGTGGTTCAGCAACTATATTTATTAAAATACTGCAAAATTTTGTCAATGTTGCCAACACTATATTGGATTGTAATTGAAAACACTAACTTTAATGAGAAGTGGGCATGTGCAAAAGTGGCAACTCTCCCAGTGTGGGGTCAGAAATTCGTGCGCAGGTCTATTAAAAATATGTGGGGAACATTTTCTATTAGCTACTTATCCGTTTTATTTTTCAGATTATTGCATTATACTGACACAAAATTGTATATGAAAGACAAATCAAACTAATCATACAGGGTGCTCCATAGAAAAACGTCAAATTAAACTTGTGTTTTTTAAATGGAACACCCTGTATATTAGTTCATTTTTGGATTGAAGGAGTAAAAATAATTTAAGTTTTATCAGCGATACTTATACCAAAACTGAAAGGTTTTTAAGAAATTTGGTATTTTTGAAAAATTCTTGACAAAAATAAAATTTTAATATATCTTACCTTAATCGTTTATTTCAGAAACCCGCCAAGTGCACTTTAATAAATTTTCGGTAAACGACAAAAAACTTTGTATCTTTAAAATTAATAAAATTTTGGACTAAAAATAGAATAGTACTTAATAACTTCTTAAAACAGAATTTATTTGTATTAACACTTTAATATTGATATTTTGTAATAAAAATATATATTTTTTGCACTTGACATGTTTCCGCAATAAAAAAGTATCTCTAAAAACTGCGAAAAAAATGCTACCACAAATTCCTAAGACTAAAATATAATTACTTAGCCCACCTTACCTTAGTCCAAAAGTGGATGATTTCGAAGATACAGAGGTTTAAAAATTTGTTCTGGTTTTAGTTTTCTATCTCGCAATCTTGCACAAATTACAAACAAAATAAGTTTTTGTGCCACCCTGTATGTAATTTCTAGACAAAAATTTTTATTCTTTATTATATTTTACATAAAAAGTTGATTTAAGCAGCCTTTTTTGAGATATCTGGATTTAAAAAATAATTTTCTGTATGGCCAGGTCTAAGCTATACAGTGTGTTTTTGAAATAGATGCTTATCTCTAAGAGTATAAATATGTAGATGATATTAAAAACAAAAGTTCAAATAAACCTATGTCATAAATATCTTAACTTTCGTGATTTGTAAGCAGTGGGATCGGTATTGGTGCATTATTCAATGTGATCAAAGTTAAATAATGAATATCTGTGATAGACCTGTGATGAAAGAATAATTATTAATCAATAAATGATAAACTGTGATATAATTTTTAAAATTTAAAACGACCTGTGATTTTAGAATCTTTATTAAAATTAAGAACTATCTGTGATATTAAAGTCTGTTAAACAAAACCAAAGACCTAAAAGGGAAAATCTGAGCAGTCCCATCGGCAGTGCCGCTTATCTGCTCTTTAATAATAATAATAATAAAACTTTTAAAGTACACAGCTTTAACAATTGTAACGCTCAATAACAAGTGTCTTAAAGTTTCGGTCTAACAAACTTGTGGCACATCGAAATCATTCAAGTTTCTCAACTTTTTCAGCCGATTTACATATGATGCATAAAAATGGGAGGGGTATTTTTTAAATAACCACTATTTTAAAACACTCGTCTGATTATATGATACCAGAACATTTATTCTATTTCCCGTACCTCCAATCCAAAAGAAATCTTAGGAAACCACAAAAAAATCGAAAAACAGAAATTTTTTAAATTTTAATAACGCATAAATTTAATTATTGACTTCAGTTCTTATTAGCCAGAGTCCCCTTAATTTTTAAAGATAAATTTTAAATCACCTTATATAAATTCATATGTTTTGGTTTTTTTACCTTAACACTTGATAGTAGGTGTCTAAAGTGTCGGTCTAATAAACTTGTGGCACCATAAAATATTTCAAGTTTCTCAACTTGTTCACTCGATTTACATATGATCCATAAAAAATGAGAAAAGGGTGTCTAAAAAAATCGTCTCCTTACATGATAAACAGAACATTCATCTTATTTTTCTCTGACTCTAATCAAAAAAAAATAGAAAACGACAAAGAAAAAATCGAAAAACAGAACATTTATATAATTTTATTAACGCATAAATAAATTTTATGGTCGATTTCAGTTCTTATTGGCCATTGTCCCCTTAATTTTTAAAGATAAATTCTAAATCACCTTGTATATATTTAAGTGTGTTTTTTTAATTTCAACACCTTTAACATTCAATAACAAGGGTATTACGTGACACAACGAATTTATTCAAGTTTTTCTCAACTTTTTGACGCATAAAAATGGGGAAGGGGTAATTTTAATAAAGCCAGTATTAAAAAAGCATCTGATTATGTAATAACAGAACATTCATCTTACTTTTTCCAACTCCAATCCATAAAAATATTGGTTTCTCAAACAAAAAAATTCCAAAGGCAGAACATTGTCATCATTAAATTTGATCAACGCATAAATTTAATAAAATAATTTCAGCTCTTAATAGCCAGTGGTCCCTAAATTTTTAAACATAAATTTTAAATCACCCTGTATATATTCATATGTTTTGTTTTTTTATTTTAACACTTGTAACACTCAATAACAAGTGTTTGAAGTTCCAGTCTAACAGACTTGTGACACAACGAAATCATTCAAGTTTCTCAACTTTTTAGGCGATTTACATTTGATACATAAAAAATGGGAAAGGGGTATTTTTAATATAACCAGTATTTAAAAAACTCGTCTGATTAAATGATAAAACAGGAAGTATTTAGAGAAGTTGGTATAAATAAGTGGCCTTTTGAGTTTTTTATTCACTTGTAATAGCGGTAATATGGGTAACTGAGAATATGAGATTTGAATACAAATGTAAAACAAGATTTATGGTTTTTGAATTTTGATTACTTTGTTGGGGCGAACATTTTTTATTTTACTACCTTTGCGTCTTAGGCACGTGTGTTGTCGGTAACAAGTTTTAAACAGCATCTTTAGTATACAGGATGTTTCCTAATTGCGCAAAAAAAAATTAAAAGCTCATTCCTAATGTAATTCCATGGAAAAAAGTTTATACAATATGAGCAACGCTGTTTGGTTCATCGGCAAGCAATAGAATAACAAAACAAGCACTATTAGTCACGCATGTTTACATGCCGGGATTTAGTTAGATTGTCTTTTTTCCTCACATTGCCTATATGTTATGTTATTTAACTGAACCTGTATATACACAGGTTTGGAAATGCATTATTTTCAAGATACATGGTGTTAAACATTTTTATAAACCTTGTTTTTTAATAAAATCTTAAAATTTCCTTATACAATTCTAATAAAAATCGACAGTGTTATTTACTGCAGTAAGGGGATTATTAAGCCCAACGTAATTACATTGTCAGTGGCGATGGCGCCCCGGGTGGCAAATATTTCCATCCAAAAAATGTACTGACTTTTATGAAATTTAGATTTTTTTTTAAATTAGGTAAATAAAATATAGCTTTTTTGTCTCCTAATGTTTTTTCGTAGGGTGCTTAGCTTTCAAGGAAAAAAGTCCTTTATATTGCATACCCTAAACCATACAATAAACATATGATTTGTTTTAAAAATTTATTTTTATAATTTTTATTTTTATTAATGTAAAAACACCGAACAAGACTAAATAATTTAATAACAATAACATATAAACCAACGAATTTTACGAAATTAGGTATTTTTAATTTTTTTCTTTGTTTTTTGGGTAGTAGTAGTAGGGGTCCCTACACCAGTAAAATCCTGTATCCTTTCTACACAAAAATGGTATACTTGATGATTCTGAGCAAGCGTTTTTAAGATATTTGCATTTAAGAAGTTTAGTGCAACCAAAAAGTACCTTTATGGAAGAATTTATTAAATCATTCGTTTATGATAAGGCAATTGTAATTATGGCTAATACGCTGTTTTAAAAGGCATTTTTTGGTGCAATAAATAACTTTAACGCGAATATCTAAAAAACGGTTGCTCAGCTTACAAAGTGAACCTTTTTTCTGTAAAAAATATAGAAGAGTTTACTGGTTGACTTAGATGGTACCTACCTTAGCACAAAAAATTTGGGGCGTTTTGGAGAACTTTAAAGTAGAGTAGCTAGCGCCCTCTGATTTTACATAAAAATTAATATAGGATCTAAATAGTTCATGTCAAAACACAGGTAGATACCGAGTTTTATATAAGAACTCAAAACGTATCAAAAGCTCGAAATATATTAAAAATATTTTTTCACTTTGATACCCTGTATCTTCCTTATTATCAACTTTTGGATAAAGGGTAATTAAATCTTAATAATTTAGCATATGTAATTTTTGGTATTTCTCTATATGAATAATTAGCGGACACCCTGTATATAGGGTCTTACATTTAAGTATAGGGACCCATGTCCGGAAAAGTGTCACTACGGCAATACAGCCCTAAGATGCGTTAAAATTTAGAAAGACGATGGATTGCCTAAATAGAATTTAATTCATTTAATTTTTGCCTTTTTCACATGATATTATTACACAAAAATGAATAAATAAAAAAATTAAAATAATGAAATAAAAACAACCATTAATAAAATAAAAAATAAAATAATTAAAAAGTTTAACATTGACATTGACAGTGAAATTTAAAACAATTGTTGTAATGATATTAGGTACAAAAGGCAAAAATTAAATGCATTAAATCCTATTTAGGTAATTGATCTTTCTAAATTTTAACACGTCTTAGGGCTGGATCCCTACACTTAAATGTTTTCTACTGTTGCCCTGAATAACCCCTAGAAGTTTGATCCCATAGTTTTGAAACACCCTGCAATATGGCAGAAGCACGGAATGTTACTCAATTCAAACAAGTATGACTTTTACTGTAAGTCATACGAGAGGGAAATGAGTATTCTGTGCGAGTTGCATACTATACTTTTTCTACGACTATAGATATATCACTGGAAAACATTTTAAAATAATTTTCTTGTGGATTTATATTATTAAAAACAATAAATTAATTGTTCCCGATTTGTGAAAGACTATTAATTATCAGCCATAGCGATGTTTTAGCCTACTGCGAATTTTTATCAAATGTGATTGATTTTATTATTAGTTGAATACCAGTAGCACCTATAAGATATGTTTATACTCATATTGTGACTTAAAAATAGGGACTTTGGCTAACGAGTCATATTGTTGTCAAAAACATATACAAATTATCGTATATATGCACATTTAAAGCACCTCATGACTGCTGTGGGTAATGGATGTGGGTAAAGAGCCATATTACCTATTTTAAATCACATTATTAATGTATACATGTTTTAACAGTCGAAGACAAAATGGTTTATTTTACATTAATTCAAATAAAATGTTTAATCTGCCCATATATTTTCTTAACAACATCTCGTAATCCCTCTTAAACAAAAAAGCCACAAATTTTTACTTTTATCCATCAATTTTAAAAATAAACGCTCCTAAAATAAATTTAGGAAAGTCAAAACCAAAATCCGTGTTCACAAATGCAATGATAGTAAAAAATCGCTATAAAAATAATTATTATTCACCCTTTTAAATGCGAGCATTATCATGTGCATATACCCGCACCCGGCAGTATCTCAAATATAATTCAACAGTTGAAGAAACTTTCAATATGAAAAGGTGTGATGATAATCGACCTCCCTGAAAGAAACAACCCCTTGTTGTCTCAACAAAAGATGTTTGATCTTTTTTATGCATAGACTTAGTTCTTTCGTTTGATTTTTTTCTTAACAGATGCATTCACTCGAAAAAATATCTCTGATTTTAATTTCGGTTTGTTTAGTTTTATTTATTTAGCTACTTGTCTATTTTTGCAGATTATCTTACCCATCTCATGTTAGAGAGATGCAATTTGAATTTATTTTCAAGCATTATGATCGAATTAAAAAGGCCTCTTTTTGTTGGCGTATAAGTTTATGTAACGCTGTTTTTACTGTTTTAATGATTGCTTGCACGAAATTTTTATTGCTGCAATTATTCCATCAGCGCACGCGCATTTTTATGTTATAAAAAAATGTTTTATGTTTTTTTTTATGCAAGCCCTCTTAAAATTAAAAAATAATTTCAATCAGTGTCGTCCATAGTACGCCACTGCTTTGTTTTAAAATTTAAATATTTTTTAATTCCCCATTTAGTTTAGAACAAATATTGATTTCTTGGCTGGTTTTTGTTTGATGTACGGTTTTCGCGTATATCAATAAAAATCCTTTTAGCATGGTCGGTACTAATACTAATCTATATTAAAAACTAACCTTCTTTAATTAGATATAAATTTGACCATGCCGAGAAATGGTTTCTATTTAGTTACGCGAAAACCGTACATCAAACAAAAAAAAAGGTCAAGAAATCAAATTTATTCTAAACTAAACCAGGATTTAAAAAAAACTTTTATTTTATAAAAATAAAGTTGCGTACCATTTTTCTTAAAAAATATTATCCGTAAACCCCTGATGGACGGCACTGGTAATAATTATTTTTTCTTGTATGCCAAAAAATAGGTGCATCTCTCAATTTTTTTAAATATCTGAATGGGTTTAAAAGTTATTATAAAAGAACATTTTTAAAAAATTTTTAACACCCCGTAGTTCAAAAACTAAGACGATTAGGACATATGCCAATATAATGTTTTTTTCTTAATTTTTACGGTAGACAATCACAAAAAAATTGCATTTTTTGGAAACACCCTGTATATTGAAATTATTTAAATGTTGATATTTGTAGTAGTAATAAAAATCCAAACTTAAGAAACAAAAGTTAAATAAAATCGCTTTTTAAATCCAGATATACCAGCATTTAGTATGTAATAGAAAATTCCAGTTTTATGATAAAATTATTAAAATGTGGTAAAATTATTAAAAACGGTGTTTGTGAGCCGCTTAAACTTTATAAAACAGTTAAAAACTGTTTTTAAGAATTTAACCATATTTTTTTTTTTTTTTTTTTTGAAAACATTGAATATTTTTGTTACTTACAAAATGCTGGTATGTCTGGACTTCAAATGCGATTTTATGAAAAACGGCCCAAGATATCGATTTAAATAAAGTATATCTTTTTTGTACAAAAATTATAAAGAAATTAAACGGTCAAAACAATATATCAAATTGGCACCAGTCTTAAAAATGCATACATTAAATGAAAAAAATCGTCGCACCTTGTTTAATTTCGAATTACTGAACAGCTCTTTGTTTACCTATCAAAAGAAGCATTACTGTAAGGTTACTTATTACCCCAAATATCATTGGTACTGTGGCAACAGTTTAAAAGTTATAATTTAAATAAGATTTTTATACCAACTTTGAAGGACAATATTTCCCTAACGAAGCGTGATAGAGCTTTTTATATGAATTACTAACATTATTTTAGCTTACTCTATCAACTCCATCATTTTTGACCTTACCTTTCCGGACACCCTGTATTTTTTTTGTCTAGTTGAGTATACAAGGTACGATTAAAACTATGACTTTTTACACACCCTGTTTGATTTATCATCATGAAGATCTTTCCGGGAGCTTTATATAAAAAAACACATTTAATACATCTATCTTAATTAAGTAAATAAATCAAGTTTAAGTTAGTTCCGAGAATACAGGTCGTACTATTGCAAAAAATCAACGTATTGTTTTTCCTAATAAAGTAACAAACCAGAAGGATTTAATTAGGAAGGAAATTTAAAGATTAGTATGCTAAATTTTTTAAGTGTAAGGTACCTGCGGCATAAAAGGCCAACCTAACTTTAAATGTAAAAAAAACCTTCAAATAATTTAAGAAAGTTAAGCAAAATTTTGTTCAGATTAAAGATTGCTTATTTATTGTAAAAATAAAATGTAAATAAAATTACCAAAAAAATATAGAACCAACCATGAAAAAATTTAAAACCCCTTTTTATGGGCCCTATTAAAGTGCCATGGTAAAATAAGACCCCAAAATATTTTTTTTGTTTTAAAGAAAATAATTAAAGAATCTTTTAATATTTCTTATCCTAATAAATCTTTGGTTTATTAGTTATAATTAGTTGCTTTTCTCCTGGGCTCATTTTTTATTAAAGCATAGTTCCAAGTAGGAAATATATAGCTCTTAAAAGTAAGATATTTCTATGCTATACACTTTCTTAAGCCACTGGTTTTAGTATGTTCTGTAGCTACCCAAGCAGCACACAAGTTTTCTTTTATTGACTTTTATAAGCTATGACCTACTTCAGTAGGCCTTATTAGCCGCTGGACACAATTTAAAAACCACCAATTTACAACAAAATAACTTTCTTTCTTTCAAAAAAATAAACAGCAATAACTAAAAATTATAAAAAAAATATTACCCTATTTCTAAATCATAATAAAATCCGAATACTTATAGTTTTTATTTGGCAAAAATTATAAATCCCTATGATGATACCGCACCCTGTCACAAATTCTTGGCTACTAAAAAAAGGCAGCGCAGTGCAGCCTTCGCTTACTTCCGCAATGTTTATTGGTCTCCCAATACGCATGTATGGGCAACATTTAAATGTTTAAACGTAAGGTTCAGGTGAACCTATATATTTTGTCGCGAGTTTTAAAATGTGGTCCTTATTAAACCCCGGGCCTTATATGCCTCAGGTACCTTATATAATTTACTATGAAATATTATTAAACATAAAGTATGGCGAATAGAGCTCTTCCCTGACTTGTTTGGTGTGTTGATCTGTCCAATTAGGGAAATGTTTACGCATGAACTTTGCCGATATTATTACTCTATTTAAACTAGTAGAATTATTATTGCAATATTTCTATGTAATGACATTTGAAGTGTATGCTTTCCATATAGGGTGATTCAAACTGTATGCTTATTAAGTAATGGTATAATGTACAGACAGACGAAGTAGCATCGCTGACAACATGAAAGTTAAGAATTTCGCAGGGGTAATAGTTTAAAAATACAATGATGTCAGCTGCCATGAAAAAAGTCTGCAAATGCTTATTTCTCTCTATTTAATTAAGGATTCTACTTTCACAAGAAAACTTTATTGTTTTGATTCCTCTGCTTCAAAGATTTTTATTAAAAATTTTCAGCTACCAATATAAAAACATGATGTACCACTTCACAGTTTATCTGAAAAAGCTTGAAACTTCCCACTTCGTCCTCTTCTTAATGTTTTGTATTATTTAGTAAATAGAACCTGCTGCTTACAAAGGTCTTAAGTAATAATAATTGTAATTATTTCTTTAATTTATGGCTTTTTGTTAGTTTCTCAAGTGATTCAAAGTGACGTGTTTTAAAAGTTTACTCTTGGTCCCCATGCAACAATAGTATCTATAACTTTATATTACTAAAAACGCTTCTATTTATATAACTGTAAAATTGATATATGTGTATTCTACTTCTTAAGAAGAAGAATGCTATGTTTTTTAAATTGTTCGGCTAGGAATTTTTTTAAATATATATTTGGTACTAGAAAAAGTCCGTCGCACCATATGTCCGTCGGACAACCCACGATATTTTTAAAATTAAAATACAAATGGCAAGGTATGTAAACTGTCGGTATTCTTGGTAAATAATTACGACCATTCGTATTTTTTTCTATCATAACTGCGGGCTTAGTCAACCAAGTTTCGCAAAAAGAGTGGTTACCTTTAATATGTGTCCGTCGGACAACCAGCAGAAATAGGTAAGTAATTAATATTTTTAGTACTATTAGACGGTTAAATATTTAAAAAATTTATAGAATATCCGT
Source organism: Listronotus bonariensis (assembly GCA_014170235.1). Classification (NCBI taxonomy): domain Eukaryota; kingdom Metazoa; phylum Arthropoda; class Insecta; order Coleoptera; family Curculionidae; genus Listronotus; species Listronotus bonariensis. The sequence continues at coordinate 18,144 of JACEGR010007452.1, forward strand.
CGGACAACCGGTCTCTTGGAAAACCAGTAACTAAGGTAAGTTATTAATAAATTATAGTGGTTTGGATAGCATTTGATCTAAATTTTACTGTAAGCATAAAGAACAATTAACTATGTTCTATCGGACAGTTTAAAGTTTAATAGTTTAAAAATGTCGGACAACCAGTCTCTTGAATAAACAGTCACTTGGACAACTGAATTATTTTCCGTAGGACAATTTGATTTTTCTTGGAATATGGTAACATTGCTTAATAATTAATAAGTTAGACCTCGGCCACGTTACTAAGCGTCAGCGGCCAGCGTTGAGCGGAAAATGTAAGAGCGCTGCCTTTGATCTTTATGCGAAAATAAAAGAACTTGTTTATTTACATTTTTTACATAATTTACATAATTTTGTGTACATAATGTGGTTTTTTCTGGTTTTATTGGTAAAACTATTTACAGTGCTCTGCTCCTTGCAGATTACAATTAATAGAGTATTGACCTAATATTTAAAATAAATACATATTACGAAAAAAGTTTATAAAAATATATAAATTTTAAAAGTGGGACAAAAAAAGTTAATTTATTCACATAATTTGGATCTAAGGCACAAATACGTAATAACTCCTCCATTACACCGAACAACACTTTTTGAGCGTTCATTTACCTATCAAATGGCTCTAAAATTTAATAAAATACCAGATAAAATTAAAACTTTAAACCCACTTACATTTAAATAAAAAATAAAAAAGTATACTAGTTTCGCATAATTATTAATTATGTTTTTATACACACCACCAACATCAATCAAAATTCATCAAAAATGTAATATTTATTAACTGAGACAAAAAAAGTGAATTTATTCACATAATTTAGATCTAAGGCACAAATACGTAATAACTCCTCCATTACACCGAACAACACTTTTTGAGCGTTCATCACCTATCAAATGGCTCTAAAATTTAATAAAATACCAGATAAAATTAAAACTTTAAACCCACTTACATTTAAATAAAAAATAAAAAGTATACTAGTTTCGCATAATTATTAATTATGTTTTTATACACACCACCAACATCAATCAAAATTCATCAAAAATGTAATATTTATTAACTGAGACAAAAAAAAAGTGAATTTATTCACATAATTTAGATCTAAGGCACAAATACGTAATAACTCCTCCATTACACCGAACAACACTTTTGAGCGTTCATCACCTATCAAATGGCTCTAAAATTTAATAAAATACCAGATAAAATTAAAACTTTAAACCCACTTACATTTAAATAAAAAATAAAAAGTATACTAGTTTCGTATAATTATTAATTATGTTTTTATACACACCACCAACATCAATTAAAATTCATCAAAAATGTAATATTTATTAACTGAGACAAAAAAGTGAATTTATTCACACAATTTAGATCTAAGGAACAAATACGTAATAACTCCTCCATTACACCGAACAACACTTTTTGAGCGTTCATCACCTATCAAATGGCTCTAAAATTTAATAAAATACCAGATAAAATTAAAACTTTAAACCCACTTACATTTAAATAAAAAATAAAAAGTATACTAGTTTCGTATAATTATTAATTATGTTTTTATACACACCACCAACATCAATCAAAATTCATCAAAAATGTAATATTTATTAACTGAGACAAAAAAAGTGAATTTATTCACACAATTTAGATCTAAGGAACAAATACGTAATAACTCCTCCATTACACCGAACAACACTTTTTGAGCGTTCATCACCTATCAAATGGCTCTAAAATTTAATAAAATACCAGATAAAATTAAAACTTTAAACCCACTTACATTTAAATAAAAAATAAAAAGTATACTAGTTTCGCATAATTATTAATTATGTTTTTAATACACACCACCAACATCAATCAAAATTCATCAAAAATGTAATATTTATTAACTGAGACAAAAAAAAGTGAATTTATTCACATAATTTAGATCTAAGGCACAAATACGTAATAACTCCTCCATTACACCGAACAACACTTTTGAGCGTTCATTTACCTATCAAATGGCTCTAAAATTTAATAAAATACCAGATAAAATTAAAAGTTTAAACCCACTTACATTTAAATAAAAATAAAAAGTATACTAGTTTCGTATAATTATTAATTATGTTTTTTATACACACCACCAACATCAATCAAAATTCATCAAAAATGTAATATTTATTATTAGTATAATTTCTGATTTTGTATATATATATATATATAGTATATACATACCTAGGTATAATCTGTATATTTTTATACAAACATAGTTATAAAATAATTATTGTTTTTCACTTCTTTAGGTTAAGATAGGAGGATATTCTCAACTTCTGCCTTTGGTAAAATTCCTTTTATACTAAAGTCTTTATTATTATTATTATTATTATTAATTGACCCATAGACAGTTAATTTTTTTAAATAAAATAAAAACAGGAAGAACACATAGCCTCAAATAGCGGCCGGCAAAAACTGAGTTTTGGTATATAGGCCTGAAGTTGCAGCTATTTATTAACCAAACCGAAACTATGCCCGCAATGATATTTTTTGGCCAAAACTGACCGAATCCGAACCTATAGTCAGTGTCTACTTGTGGAGTGGATGGGGTTAATTAATTTTTAATTATTATGTTTTTTATTGACGACACAGTCTAAATTTATTCAATAAACTTAATGGTAATTTTTAGAAACGTCTCGAAAAAAATGTGAATTGCGGTGGCCATCATAATATCTCGGTATTGGATAACGTGAAATGAAAAAAAAACATAAGTTCGTTTGTTTAATAATCTTTTCTCCTAAAACATTTTGGAGTGAAAAAGACGATTAGAAAAAAATGGGATTATTTGTTTTTATAAAAATTGGAAACATTGACAAATTTTAAAAAACCCATCCTGTAAAAAATAGTAGTAAAAATTTCAAAAGGATTGGTGCAGTAGTTTTAGTCATAATGGGCACCGACTTTGAAAATGCGAGTGGTTATGCTAAGTCCAGACTTGCAACAATTCGCCGCGCCGAATAGCGCGCCACTAAGCTCCACATAGCGCGAACGTGGACGTGGAAGAAATTCACGTCGTTCCAAGGGCTTGGGGAATAATTCCGCGGTAATTCAGAGCTTGTCCGTTTTTGCATCAAAGGAGCGCGCAAATAGGTTGATTTGTTTGGACGGATGTTTGGCGAATGGTTGCAAGTCTGGACGCAGCATTAAGAAAGCGCACAGGGCGCAACTAGGATTATCAAATTATTTTATCTAAAAACTGAGACATGGGACCCACACTAAATGTATATCAGATGCTATTAATGCTAAGAGAAATACTTTGGTAAAGAAAATTTTTGTTTTAAATTTTGCGAAACAAAGTTAGTTTTTGGTTAGCCCCCAGGAAAAATCAAAACTGTTAGAAGCAAATTCTCTATTTGTATTTTTTTCGTAGATTTGATTTAATTTTATCAACAAATTGTAAATAGAGGCATTTGAAAGTTTCGCATTAAAAAAATTGTAAAGTGAAAAAATTCAACTGGCTATAGTTTTTTTGAAAAAATATAGGTAATTTTATGAAATTTGATATTTGTAGATAAATTTACGAAAAAATACTAATGGAAGATTTGCTTTTAAAAATTTTGTCTGTCTGGGGGCTAACCAAAAAACGAAACTTTTTTCGCAAATTCCAAAATAAATATTTTCTTTACCAAAGTGTTTCTCTTTGGTGTTGATCCCATGTCTTATTCATGAGATAAAACAAAAATTAAAGTTCTAGTTGTGCGCCTGAAAGAGCACTAAGTTAGTTAAGTTCTGAACACTAAAAAAATTAGAATGAAACTTTTATAACAGCTGTGGATGAGGCGTGGTTACATAAACCGCTGTATCTTCCTTAATTTTGCTTTAAAGCATCTTAAATTTTTAGAAAATGTTTTAAAAAAATGTGAAAAAAAAACAACATTAAATACTTTACCCACTTAAAAAAACTTAGTTTTTAGGCCTTACTGGTGCTAATTTTTAAAACAAACAAATAATTGAAACTTTTGAAAAATTAAAATATACTTTATGTAGAGTTACCAGCACAACATACTTCGTTTAGATCACCGTGTAGATACATATTATTAAAAAGTTTCCATATTAATCGTAAAACAGTCATAAAATATATATGAGCGAAAATCTAAATTCTAATTTTATAGTTTTTAACCAAATTGATGTAGGATTAAGATATTTCTCGATAAGTATACGGCGATATTCTTGTCGAACGAGAGCTGTTCAACAAGATAAACACAAGCAAGTCTGACTTAAGAGACGATTATTTTACCCAGCCACAGGAAATTAGTCATTACAGAGGTTTTAACCAATTACGAAAATTTTTGCCTGTCAAGTGTTATTTTTTTATTCTTTAGTGTAAGAACGGAAACTGTGAATAAAAAGTTATGCACAACTTTGTGATATTAATTCTTAAGATACTATCACACTAGGCAATTTTGCAATAAAATAATAATTACCTAATAAAAAAACTCATTTCTATATACCACACACACCTCTACTAGTAATAAATTATTTAAAAAAATGTTAAACGATTTTATTGTACTAAAAGCTAAAAAATAATCGGTAAGTCCTAGCTATCAGATCGCACCAATCTTTTCAATCTCCTTATCAATCTGAGGTATTAATCAGACAAATTTTGTACGCCATTGCTTTTTTCAAAATTAAAAAATATTTTTAAAATTCCCATTCATTTTGCAACAAATGTTTTCTCTTTTTTGTTTTTCGAAAAACCAATGGCGTAACAGATTTTTTTAAAAAATATTCATTATTTATCTCGTACGGAAGCCACTGGTAAAAACATTTAAAAATCTTTTACATCCTATTGGTGCTTATTAGGTGCGTGCCAAATTTTATAAGAATATCTCGAACAGTTTTAAAGTTATGCAGAGCTTGGCCGCTTATCAATAAAGGAATATTATTGACGGATTTTTTATGCTACAACTAACATGATTGTATTTTAGAAGCATTAAACTGAACAAGATTTTTGGAGCCCTAGCCCGATATTTATATAGGATCTTAGAAAAGTAAGTTGGGACAGACTCTATGTAGTATGAAGTCTCCCCGGTGACGCAGTGGACAGCGCTTTAATCTTCGAAACCAGAAGTCGCCGCACGGTGGTTCCTTTTATGAAAATCGCGGAAAAAAATCTGGAAAACTACTTATTAAAATTAACTAAAAAACCTGGCTTTCTTAAAAGCCAACATCTCCTTTAACAAGTTGGCCATGGAAACAAAATATTTGTAATGCTTGTTTTCATGTAGCGTCTTGTCAAACTTTAGGCTTTGGAGTTGTTTCATTTACATAACAAAAATATCTATTTTTTTCTTAAGTTTGAAGTTGTGTAATCTGTGAAAAATATATAAAAAACAGAATTTGTATATGATGGAGAACAACGACGAAGGTAAGTACTTTTTTTAGCATACTTTAATTTTCGAGTTACCGTAGTGTTAGTAGTAGGTATAGATTTTAACCGATGTCTGCATTTTTTCTTAATGTTTTTATAATATTCACTTTTTAAAAAGAAATTTCTTTATGTTTCGTCCTTGGTCCAACTTTTTTATTACTTTTTTAGATACTCTTAAGTTTTATATAAAAAAGCAAAAAAAAAAATTGCGAATTTTTGCGAACTTTTTTAAAATTAATGTTTTTTAGAAGCATGAAACAGTTATATTGGGGGTCAAAAAAACGTTTTTTTTATTTCTTCATTACTCAAAAACTATTTGTCCGATTTTAAGAATTTTGACTTTGTTGCAAAGCTAAGCCTTCAAAATTTATAAAATTGATGTCAAAAATGACAGTTTGCAAAAATCCAAGATGGCGGACAACTTCTAAAAATAGATAATTTTGAACGCCCCTGCAAATTTTTTATGCGCGGGTCTGGTAAAAATTTTATTGGTGCCTTAAAAAGCATTGACTTTCCCATTTATAAAAATATATTACTTAATACTATCGGTTAAGAAGGAAAAAAGTTATCTGGTATCTGTGTGTACCTTTTATGTCCCAAATTAATTTTGGTCAAAAAAATTAACTATTTTTTAATAGTTTATAAAATTAATAATAGACAGTTTTTGGTTAAATAGATTTTAAAGAAAAAATAGTATTGTTCTTTTGACCATAATAAGTTTGGTTTACCAAAAACACGCAAAAAGCTAAATGTTACTCGAGAATGTGATATTTTTTTAGATATGGAACAAAATTATCTCAGTTTCACTCATAGAGAATTGTTTGAAATTTTTCAAAGTTTTCCTGAGAAGAAGGTAGATACAAAGCTTGAAAAGTTAAAAATTCATATTTTAAATCAAACAGGACTTAATAAATTTCCTGATAGTGAACAAAATAATTTATATAGATTTATTTCAAGCTTTAAATCTAAATGGCTTGCAGTTACTCGAAATAAGAAAATTTTCTTAAACAAATATTCTAACTGGTTGAGCCAAGTACTAATATTTTCAAAAAAAAAAGCAAATACACAGCCAGCTAATGAAATAGGGACCAGAGGAAGGCCCAAGTCTAGTTTTGATAATTGTGGTGAAAGATCTAAAAGATTAAAAACATCTGAGTTGCGATCTAATACGAGCACTGAGGAATTAGCCTATGCTTTGCAAATGAAATATAGAGCTGAAGGAAAACTAGATGCTGCAAAAATTATTCAAGATATCTCGAATACTAGCACTAAAGCAAAAGAATATACCAGAGCTCTAATAGATCAGAAAAAAACTCCAGATAAAATGAGTACCGATGAAGCGGTTTCCATGATTGTTGAAGCAAAGTTGAGTAAAAGCCAGTATATATTAATTAGAGAAAAAGCTAAAGAAAATAACTGTAAAATATACCCGTCATACAAAGATGTCCTTGCAGCAAAAAAAAAGGTGCTACCCGGACGAAGTTTCTGTAAATTCTGATGTTGAAGCAGAAGTTTCCCTTCAGTCTTTGCTGAATCACACAAGCCAAAGGATATTTCTTTTACAACGAGAAGTTTTACGGGGACTGAATATTCAGGATAATTTAATTGAATTAGTTTTAGTGTGTAAGTGGGGATGTGATGGGTCGTCAGGGCAGTCGGAATATAAACAAAAATTTGAGTCCCCGGATGAATCAGATTCTAGCGTGTTTTTAATATCATTAGTTCCCATTCAACTTTATGTTATGTTAAAAAAGATACTATTGTAGTCTGGCAAAATTTAAGAACCTCTTCCCCGCGATTTTGTCGTCCAATAAAATTGTTGTTCAAGAAGGAAACTACTGATTTAACAATACAAGAAAAAAAGATATTGATTCACAGATATCAAGACTTGTTCCTCTACAACAATTTTTGGACGACAAAGAATATCGCATTAGTTTTAATTTAAATTTCACAATGATTGATCTTAAAATAGCAAATGCTTTAACATCAAACAAATCTGCTCAAACATGTTATCTTTGCGGGGCATCCTCAAAACTGTTCAATAATATTGACCTAGTCATTGCCAGACCCATCGTTGTTAGCCATTTAGAATACGGGTTGTCTACGTTACATGCCTGGATACGCTTTTTTGAAAGTTTGCTACATGTGGCGTATAAGCTGGAAATTCAGAAATGGCAAGCAAGAAGTCCTGAAGAGAAACAAAAGGTGGCAGAATCAAAAAAGCGCATCCAGGCATCATTACGTTCAGAGTTGGGTTTAATTGTAGATAAACCCAAGCCCGGATTCGGCAGTTCCAACGATGGGAACACGGCAAGAAAATTTTTCGCCAATGCAGAAATTGTTTCCATTATTTTAAAAATTGACCTTCTTTTAATAAAAAAATTTCACGTAATTTTACAAACTTTATCGTCAGGGTACGATATTAATATTGACAAATTTCAAGAATTTTGTTTGGAAACAGCGCGTTTGTTTGTCCAATTATATCCATGGTATCCCATGCCCACCACCCTGCATAAAGTTTTAATTCATAGCGGAGAAATTATAAAAACTTTTTGGCACCAATAGGCCAGATATCTGAAGAAGCACAGGAGGCGAGGAATAAGGACATCAAAAAATTTCGTGAGCAGTTTTCACGTAAAACCTCGAGAAATGATTGTCTAAGAGACATCTTTAATCGCCTCCTTGTTTCTTCAGATCCCTACATATCTAGTATGCGCAAGTTGCCCCGAAAAAGAAACAATGAAAATTTGTCATCCGAGGCTATCAAATTGCTACTACCACCAATAATTAATCAGATTAATAAGCCTGAATCAGAGTTTTCAGATTCTGAATAAAATAAATAATACTTGCCTAGTTATTGGACTTTATGTTAAAATTATATTGTTTTATTATTCTTCAGTAGTTTCTTGTTTTTTGTTATTAGTAGTAATAGTAATTATTATTTTTGAGAATTTAATATGTTTTGTTAAATATTAATAAATAACATTGTATATTAATAAATAACCTGAACCGCTGCATTTTCTAAAATATCTTAGACTACGAAATTTTGGTAATATTTCATTAAGTATCGAGTTATTAAGTTCCTAAACTTGACGAAATTTATTAAATAATATTTGTTAAATATTTAGAAGTACGAAAATATATAAAAACCGTTGATTGGTCTGTTTTATTTGTTAAATATTTTTTTATATTGCTATTAAATATTTTTTTCCACGTTTTTATGAAAAGGAACCACTGTGCGCCGGTTCGATTCCCAGCGGGGGAGACATATTTATGTAGTAGTTATTATTTAAAAATAACGTCCGTGGTGGCACTACCGCGTTGTCTAAAAGGTGCTGTAAAATGCATAACTGCTTGTTTCAGTGCTTGGACAACGTTAACTGAACAGGGGGAACGATGGGTTTAATCCCACACCCACGGTACTCTGGTATTTAGGCACTGGCCTTTGTGGGATGTCAAAAAGATATAATTACGCAATGTAAAAAAAATAATGTGTTAAAGTGGTATTTACGTGGTATATTTTTCATTTTGTAAGGCATTTTATAATTTTCCGAAAGTTTTGCACCACAAGGAGTTTAACATTCTACCAGTACTTTAACGTCGTGCAGCACGCAGCACAAAAACGTCTCAAAAATAAACGAACATCGACACTTTCAAAACTATGCAGAAATTGATTGCTAAAATATGTTGTTTAAGGACTTGGCGAAATTTCCTTGTTAATTTTTTTTTATTTCTTTAAGATAATACTTGGAATTGTCAGCCGAATAAAAATGACGGCCACGACCCTAAATCGAACGGAATCAGATTTGATATTCTGTCTTCGTGCAAATATCAGAATTGGCCGTCATACCACGGTCTCAATGATTCGTTAAAGATTGCTTCTGTGTAACATTTTTCCTTCTACTTGCGACAATTATCTGTCCAGATATATCGACATTGTTGCCACTCTTTCGTACGGTAAATGACAGTAATAAAGCCAAGAAACATCTAGACATTTTTATTAGCCGCATTGAATCATTTTATAGTTGCCCGAACAGAGCTATTTGCTTTTAATGATCGAATGTGCTTCGCTACTGTCTTTTACTATAAACAAGATCTTTTCGAAGAAATCTTTGCCAATATTTACTTTTTTAACGCAATGTCAAGCAGGCGAAATAAATTTACAGAAGTTCGTGTTTTTAAATTTTTTACTGTCCCAGGTGTCCACTAAATAATACACTATTAAAAAAATCAGAGATTTCTTATGCTAAAACATAAGGATTTAGCCAAACATGCCCAACGGTATGGAAACAGAATCGTCGACCATAGAAAATACATACATTTAAGACCTTCCACTATTCTATGTACACTTCTATGTACTCTCCTACAATTAACCTCTGCAACGAGCGCGGCGATTCGAGCCAAACGATACTAGGGGCTGCCAGCAAACCGCTTCCACCTTTGGTCGGACACGACACGGCTCGGGTATAATACCCCACTTCGAATATTGTCATTACTTTAACATACTGTTATTAAGGAACATACGGGTTACTAAAATAAAAAAATATGTTTAACATATTTCCCCAAGTTTTGATACGTTTTAAATATTGTAATTCTCTCGGTATCTAAGGGTTGTTTGACATGAAATTTTTAGATCCGATATTAATATTTATGTTTAAGCTAGAAGGTACACACTACCTACACTATTTTAAATTTCTATAAAACGTTTCCACCATTTTGGGCTACCCTGTATGTACTCTCCTATGTTTTTACAAAAAAAAGGTATACTTTGTAAATAATGCTTTGGGAAACCGTTTTCCAGATATTTATTATTCAGTAAAAACAAGAAATATATTTAAAAATGCGAAAAAGAAAAAAAGAGAAGGTAAAGGATATTCATCGTTTTATCACCATGGATAGGACGTGAGTCTACTACTATGATCGAGCGATTGTGAACACTGTACTTTTAATTTAAAGCTAGTAAGCTTCAAAATTGAAGAACTTTAAGAATAATAACTTTTTTGTTTTCAATTTTGCAATTTTTTTTTAAAGTATTAATAAGAAACCTTTTTGTAGAGCATTTAATTTACAATAGAAATATGTAGTAGAAACTTAACTGTTAATTATTTTCAGTAAGTTACAAAATTCAAAACAAAAAGTTATTTTTCTTAAAATTCTTTAATCTTTAACCTTAAATATCTTTTTAAAGGTTGGACTTATCAGAAAAGTATTAAAAAAAACTTTTTGTAGAGGCTTCAATTTTCTTCAAAAAACTTTTCTACAGTTTTCCTGTATGATTAACGAATGGTAAGATATATTTTTTTGTATGGGACTGAGAAAAATATGTAAAACTGTAATGAGGCGAATCTTCCTATTAAAATTAAAAGTTCATCGTTGCCGAGCATTCCTAGGGATTATGATGTATATCAAAACTTATTTGGTCCGGCGCATTTATTTAATTGATGGTATTTATTTGCGTGCACGCCAAATCTGATCTCTTTTCCTAAAACAAAGTAAAGAAAAAACCCTTCAAAAACACAAAGTAACAAAAACCACAAAACATAAATGAAGGTATAAAACATGTTATATATAAAATAACTTGTGAGTGTGATAAATTTTATTTAGGTGAAACTTGTAGACCATTAGCTAAACGCATAAAAGAACATAGAACATATAAACTAAAATTTGTCAATACGCATTTAAAAACAATCACAGGATAAACTAGAATGCTTTAAGTATTTTAGCAAAAAAACTTGTTTTAAAAACACAAAATAAAAGTTTAGTTGAGTGCGTACAAATTATTAAATAAAGATAAATGTGTAGCATTAATATCTGTTAATTTAAATAACACATGGTTACCTTTGCTTGATGCTGAGATGTCTTCAAGAAAACTCAAAATCAACTAACTCATCACCTTTTTGTATTAAAAATAATAAATACACCAGCAACCAGTTATGTATGACACTCATGACACAAAGTTTGACATTTAATATCAAACTTTATTTAAAATATCCTAAAAACTAAAGCTTAAATGTTAAAATTTTAGGACTAAATAAAGGTTAACTTTTAAAGTTTTTAGTTTTATTTAATTTCATCTTGACAACGGTGGTAGATTTGCCAGCAATCGTCGATTTTTGGTATTTAAGTTTACTTATTTAAATTTTTTGGGTTTTTGGGGGTTTTTCTTTCCTTTGTTTTAGAAACAGCGGTCAGATTTAGCGTGTACCAAATAAATACGATTAATTACAAAATCAAGTTTTTGTAAGCGAACATCAAAATCTTTTTAAGTACAACTACTCCATCGCGTTACTTTACAAGCTTGGTACAAAAATATATGTAACGAGATTTTTTTAACATGTATAGAATTTATATCTTACCAGCACGATATGTATAGTTATTAGTGAAACTAGCAATCCGTAAGAAATTTAGATAAGCTATGATATATACGAGCCAAGTCAATACATGAAATATAAATCCGTGTGTAGGCGTTGTTCTCTCTATGTGTTCTTCATTAATTATTGAAGAATTTAAACTACATATTTTACTCCGCGTCAAATTTATAAGTACACCCATTACTTATTTTATACTTGAGTAATTTTTGATACCTGCATGAAATATAGAGTACTTAGCATAAGAGGTCGAGTCAAAATTCCCAACTATACCAGGTGTCAAGTTATAAATTTACACCCCCTCTAACTTTATTTAATTTTAATCGAACAAAATAAATAAAAATATCAGTTTGTTGAGTTAATTCTTTAGTTTTCAAATCTGTAATCTGATTTTTATTATATCTTAAGATAGACATAGTAGGGTAGGGCGGAGCTAGTTGAGCAATTTTTACTTGATTGGTTATAGCTCCTCAAAAATAAGTCTTAATGGCTTATAATGCCTACTGATGAATTAGCCATTTATCCTTTAGCAATAATGTCCATAGTAATTTCTTTCTAATAGGTTGAATTTGGGAGCTACATCTATTTTATTGTAGATAGTCAAGTATGCTCAACGTACCCCATGGGTGGGGTAAGTTGAGCAAGGGTATGGGGCTAGTGGAGCACCTATAAAGTATAGCCAAATGGGTTTAATGTCAGGTAGGTTTACAATAAAAATACCTTTTGACAATTTGCTTCTTATATTTATAATCATATAGTGACAACAAATCTCATCAATAAAACAGCAACGTACCTAGCTTAGCTTAACTATTGGATTTAATATCAATCAATTTATCTTTTTTTTTTTACTTTTTTAGCAGTTTTATTTTGCTTCTCTTGTAAATCCTTCCGTATTCTATTAAAATTACAATTTTAATGTTAGATTTGGTTCCTTTTCTTGGACCAGCCTTTGGGAATGGTTGAACTATTTCCGGAGAAAATTTATGAGTTAGATAGATCAGCTTGTTTTTTATTGCTGGTACAAGGTTCGGGTTGCAGCCTCATTTAAGTCTTGAGTAGTATAGGAGGGTAGTTTTTCTTTTATAAGTCCGTATCCTAAAAATATAAATAATATTTTTTTACTATTGTTAAAACCGTGTGGTTAGTTGGGCAACTGTAGCTCAACTATCCACAACCTAAAATTTTAAAGCAATAGTGAAATTATTAAAAAACAGGTTAGAAATATATCCAAAATCATTACAAATAATAAAACTGCAATAAATTTACTAAAGATTAACACTTACCTGATTGAAAACAAGTATAATTTGACAATCACAGACGAAATATTACGGCTTGCAATTATTTTACTTTTTAATCCCAAAATAAACAATGTGCGCGGATACTTTTCTCGATCGCCGCATCACCACTGGCGGTCGCACGATGAGTTCCCCTCACGCAACCCCTTCTTTACGCTATTTGACGCGTTCGTGTGCGGTCGATAGTTTTTGAGATATTTTGATTGCCCAACTTACCTCTATGCTCAACTAGCCCCGCCCTACCCTACGACAAAAATTATTTTTTTTTAATGGAACGTCCTGTATATTCAATCACCATTAAAATGATCTTTTAAAGACCTTTAAAAAAGTGCATTTAATATTTCTTCTTTATTTTATTATTATTTATTTCTTTATTAGTGTTGGAAATATGGCATTCCAAATTACAAGAATAAGTGTAAGTTTCAATCAGGTGTATCACAGCAATAACTGCAAGTAATTAGCTTATTAAAAAATTATGAAAATCAAAAAAATTCTTTAAATTTAAATAGCCATATTTCCAAAATTAACTGAAAAATAGATGTATCAAATGTGATATTTTTTTAAAGTGCTTTAAAAGATATCTAATGGTGATTTAATATACAGGCCGTTTCATTACAAAAAATCATAGTTTTTGTCGTTTCCGGTACATCTTAAGAGATTCTCTTACTATAAAACAAGATTTGCAGTTTTTTTATTAAAAAAGTTAAAAATGGTACTAGTGCGCCAGAAAAAAATGTATTTTGACGAATTACAAGGTTGTTAATGGCGGACACCTAACTTATGATTTTGTATAATTTGGATCACATTAATATGGGTTTAAATGGGAAAGAACAAAGTTTGACTCTGTACTTAGACATCGTTGACAAAACTGGGGGAAAATGGGTTCAGTATCTTTAATTAATCTGACACAAAGGAAGTCATTATGGTAATGGGTCAATAAACATTTTTTTGACCATGATTTTAAATTTTTATATTTTAAGGAACTTTTTTGTTGAATGTTTAAACGATGAAACCAAAAAATCCACCTTAGGTTCGTCTCATGTGCACATAATTCAAACCCACAACACCAAGATTAAAAGGAGGGTTACTACCAACAGAGCTAATGAACTTGTCAATCAATAGGCCATATTATCATATTTCAAGGAGAATCAAATTGTCCTAGGGACAACAATTCAGTTATCTAAGTGACTGATTTTCCAAGAGACGGGTTATCCGACGGACATTTTTTAAGCTATTTTAAACTTTAAACTGTCCGATAGAACATAGAACATTTTTGTTTTTTTTTCCTATGCTTATAGTAAAATTTAGATCAAATACTATTTAAAACACCATAATTTATTAAAAAATATAAATTACTTCCCTCAGTTACCAAAGTGATTGGTTTTCCAGAGAGACTGGTTGTCCGACGGACATTTTAGAATTTTAGAATATATTTTATATTTGGAACTATTTGATGTTTACAGTACAATTTAGATGAAATACGATCTTAAACAACATATTTTCATAAAAAATATTAATTAATTAGGTATTTCTGCTGGTTATCCGACCGACACACACAAAGCCAACCACTCTTTTTGCAAAACCTGGTCGACTGAGGCCGCAGTTATGAGAGAATATCAATAAATACTAGTTAAGGATTTGTTTTCATTAAAATTACTAAAATAAATTTCTAATAAACTCTTAAATTCATATATATAGTTTCTATCTTTTACCAGGGACAGAGTGATTTCGCGCTTGGATAAATAAAAGGTGATTGACCCTAATACTTTTAATAAAGCATAAAAATTCTTATGGTGGTTCGAAATGATAAGAGACAGCAAACCAAAATAAAAATGAACGTTCTCAATTAGACAAACATATGTTGCAACCTTAATTACCAAGTTATCTTGTTGAATTTTTTTAGCAATTATCAAGCGATGTTAATTGAAAATCCACCATCGTAAATAGCAAAATGACACAATTTTCCCGCATGGGATTGGTTTTTACGATTAATTGGCCAAACTAATAGTTAATCAAAAATTAAAAAACTTAATTATAAGGTATCTATTATTTTTGCCGGACCCACGTTTATGAACTAATAATTGACGTTTTGCATTCTGCATGTAAATTGAAAATAATATTTTGAATTTGTAATGAGATCGTTCGTTAGAAATTCTTAATTAAAATTTATCTTAAAAGGAATATTTAAAGATGTACGCAATAAAATAGATGCATATATAAGGTATTTGATAGATATATGAAGAAAACTAATTGAAGTTGTTTAAATTGTACCACACTACAGTGGCGTGCCAAACTGTTATTTTGTCCCCGCTCTCCTCAACTTATTCCCTTTTTTCTTCTGAATACCAATAGGTATTTTAGCTCTCTTGCTTGAATGGTCGCAAATCTTTTTGACCATTTTACAAAAACATCTACAAAACAACACGATGGCCATACTGTAATTTTGTTCCAATTCAGACTTTTTTTGAATTCAAATTTCTCTTTCTCTAAATCCAGACTTTTTTCTGAATGTAGACTTTCTTTCTCTAAATTAAGATGTTTTCCCCTGTATTCAAACACTTTTCTGAATACAGACTGTTTTTTCTTTATTTAGACTTTGAAATCCGAATTCTAAATTTAAACTTTTTGGTTAGTTTACGGTAGTAAATACTTGATTAAGAGACAAACTTAATCGTAGATCTTTTACGCCTTCATAATGATCAATATCACCAGTAGATCCTTTTGTGTTATTTCTATTTCACACGTACATATACAGAGTATTAACAAAAAAAACAATTTTTATTTTATTTCAAGAAAATAATATAGGGTATATCAATAGTTTCGGTGTTTTCAAGTCCTTTTTGTTTTATAGCAAATTGCAAATACTATTTTAAAGCCTTTAAAATATTGTTCAGCATTGCTATGAGGGAGAGAGGTAATTACCCCTTTTACCCTCCTCTTACAAACGCCAATGTACAACAGCATACTTATAGCAAAAGAAGCCTTATTTTGACCTCAAAAATTTGCTGGTTCTCTCAACACACCATTCATTCCATAACTTGGATGGTTGCTGCTCGGTCCGTCCGCTGACTCCCGAGCACTGGAGTTATGGCCGCGCTCCACGTTGCTTAACTCCGGCGACCGTCCCTGCCGATCTCACCAGTGCGAGCGCGGCTGAAAGAAGAAGGTTATTTAGTTGCCCAAATATCATTGGTACTATGGCTACAGTTTAAAAGTTATAATTAAAATAAGTTTTTTTATTCTTACGTTGGAAGTCAATAAGAAAAGCCAAGCCCGATAGAGCTTTTTTTAATTTGAAGTGCTAACATTATTTTGATTCATTCTATCACTCTTATTATTTATGACCATACCTTTCCTCACAGTCTGTATAATCGACTTTAGGAAAGTGGGGTCACTCCATAGCGATGCCTGGGTATCCGATCTGCCCGCCACTGAACGCAGGAGTATTAAAGATGTTTTAATTACATGAACCCACTCCTCGGTACCACTCTTAAGTGTTCTTATTAAAATCATAAAGATATTTCAGTAGCCGACATTTAACATGCTTTGGGCGACACATTTGCTTGAAGTATTGGATTTTAGAGGCTGTTATTTGACAATGAAGAAAATCTATGTAATTTTTATAACGGTGGATTCATGGAAATACTACTTGATTTTCGGTTGAGTTTAGGTGACAATTTTTCAATAAATATATTAGGTAATGATGCTAGATATACTTAAAAGTACTATGTACTAGGCGCATTCAGTGGTGTTAACGCCACTTATGGATTATCTGGTAAACATTACGAAAATACCAGTGCGCACAAATTTATACGTGTGTCTAAAAGATCTGTACAAAATGCTACTGCAAACTCCCTGGGTCAAAATAAAATGATTTGATGCAATTTACCTTAATCTAATTGCTGATGGTTTGCGAAATACAGGGAGTCAAAGTTTCCATTTTATTTTAGTAACTTTTAAGTATTTTTTAATACTAAAAATGTTTGTACAAATTTTAGGTTTAGGGCGTTTTTAAGATGATGAATCAAAAACTACTTGCATTTTTATTGTAAAATATAGAGGGCGCAACCTGTAGTCCCTTGGTTATGTTAAACATGTCATAACTTTTCTTTGCCTTGGTATGTTATGGCTCCAGTAAAAAAAAATATTACACGTTTTTTGCATGAAAAAGGTATACTTGGTAAATATCGCTAACAACTGGTTTAGATTTAAATTAAGATTAAACGTGTTATTTCATTCAAAAGGCTTTATCTAGGCCACCTGGCAGCCTCCAAAAGGTAAGTACAAAATGCTACCACAAATTTTCAAAATACAACAATCTAATGCAATTTGCCTTAGTTGAAAAGTTCAAAGTTTCCATTTTATTTTTAACTTTCACACCCTGTATCTTGCAAAGGATCAACTTTTAAAGTAAGGTTTTGGCGCGAGGAATTTGCGTAGCATTTAGTACATACCTTTTAGAAAAATCCGGGTGGCCTAGCTAAAGCGTGAAGGAATACATTTTTTATGTGGAATAAAACGTTTAATCCCCCAAGCAGCAAGCTTACGTCTTATTGACGTCTCCTTTTAGTAATTTTTGGTCATATTTGGTCAGCAAAGACGTCATAATGACGTCTTTAAGATGACGAAAAATTGACACCTAAACTTTTTTTTTTAAAGCTAAAATGATACGGTATTTTATTTGAAAATTGAAATCGGAAAAAACTCCTTACTTCTTTCAATTTCCTTGCACTGACGTCATAATTTTGGTCTGATGACGTCTTATGACCAAAAATTATTAAAAAATGACGTCATAATGACGCCAGCTTGCTGCTTGGGGCCGGAATATCTCAAAAACGGTTGCTCGTAGCGATATTTACTAAGTATACATTTTTTGTTCAGAAAATACGGTAGAATAGAAATTCTTTACTAAACCTTTAATATACAGAAGCACAAAAAGTTTTGACATTTTGAACATAAGTAAAGGACTGCAGGTGACTCTCCATATTTTACAACAAAAACGTGAGCTGATTTTGTTTCTCCACCCTGAAAAATTCCCTAATACCTACTTTTATGGCAAAGTTTCTAGTTATACGAAATATATTTAAAAAAAAAATAAAATAAAATGAAAACTTTGACACGCTGTATCTCGCAAACAATGGAGTTTTCGACTAAGGTAAATTGAGTTGTATTTTGGCCAAGGAATGTGTGGTAACATTTTGTACAGACCTTTTAGAGGCACCCTGTATTAAATTTTTAACTTGACATAAACTGTAGATTCTTTCTGACTTCAAGTTTTTGTTTTTGTTTTGCAAGTGGAGTTTTAGACATTACCACATTATAACCAAAGAGAATGGACAAGGGGGAGAAACAGTTGATTTACTCCCACCAAAAAAAAAAATGGCACACACCTGCGACTTGTGATTGTGTTCAGCGACCGAAAGAGCTCGTCAAAGTTTTATTTTATTCTTGCTTACAGTTGTTAAAAAGCACGTGCTTTGTTAAAAGTATGGATTTATTTATAATTTTTTTGTTTCAGTACGCACTTTTTACGTAACATTTTTGTGTCTGAATCAATACTATCAGCCAAATATATTGCGAACTTTAACCGGTTTGATGGTTAACTTAACACAGCGGGATTACTCGTCATGCGCACGAGAGGTTCTTTTTTCTGCTTGATATTGGCTGTTATAAATGTCAAAACTCTTGACTTTTAATATGTTCAATATGGCTGATGTTTTGTGATTGTTGCGGCTGTTTATTTGTTTTATGTTTTATTCGGTTTAATTTTACGTGTGACCTGTGTTATATACATAAATTATTGAAACAACATTTGTGTAAATTTATTGGTTTTTTAAATAAATTATTTTTTAAATTATTTACGTTGTTTTTTTATGAATAAAAACAAATTAACACTTTATGTAAGATTTATTTTTTTAACAAAATATTATATACATTAATATTTTATACAAATACGTAAAATATATTTAATGAATATCTTGCTGGAGGTAAAAACACAATGAACCAATAGAGAATTTCTGTGTGCGTCACTCCATATTTAAAAATGTTCTTGAACTGTAAGACAGACAAATGACGAGTTTAAAAAGTATTAATAGTGATAAAAATTATGCTAAAGCGAAAAAATAAAAAGGCCTAAACACTAAAAACTGACCCAGTTGAGGTACAAACCAAGATTAGAGTGTCTACTCAAGGTTAGTTTATATTTATAAGGTTGCGACATATCCTCAACTTTTAGGCGGTTCGAGGTCGGGGACGCAAGGAAGGGAGAAAAGTTGGCAAGACGGTAAAATCAAAACAGAAGATCAATCCAGTGGCATTTTGAATTTGCGCATTTCATTTTGCATTGTTTTGGAAGTGATATTTATTGAAAAATGTAATTCCAAATGTTTTTTATTTAAAGTAAAAGAATTTACAACTTAATAACAATTAAAAACTGTTGTGTAAACGGTTTTTCTACTAATACAATAAACTGTGTATCTCCTGCACTGAACAACATGGCCGAAAAATGGGAGATGTGACGTCATAACACGTCAAAGCAATATGGCCGAATGTCCTTAACCTGAACCTTATATAGACCGACTTTGGTGTCTACTTAAGTTCGTATCATAAGGCAAACTTATTAATTTTAAGAAAAAATTCAACCATCCCATATTAATTGTTTTCGGTGGTAGATATATGAAATATCTTAAAAATTATGAATTTTCCTTAAGAGCAAAGTACACTTATGTTTGTTAATATCGACAATTTGTGGAAAAAAGATGTTTGGGATTAAGATTTTTTTTCTGCAATACCGAGCATTTTTGAACTTCCTTTACAAAAGTATTTTATTTCAAAATAAGTAAGTATCCAGTATTGTGGAAACTTAAATTTTCATTGTTAATTAAAACCTAGGTACAATCAATCTTATTTGCTTCCTCATACGTAAAAAAACAAGTATGTAGATATCGAATGAAATGGACCAAGCACAGTGGCCTATGGAAACTGAAATCCTACTACGCTTTTTTCAGTATAAGTAATATTAACTTATACACTATAATACCTTTCAACTAAATAGGATCAAAATAAATCTATAATTTATTTGGTTGGTAAGTTTAAGCATGCTGTTTTCATATATTTCTTAAAATTATACACTTCTTTTACATTTTACAACCATTCTTTATGCTAAATACATAATTTCACAATAAAAGTTTAGTTTTCAAGAAATAATTCTATTTAGATTTTCATTTTTAGATCTTATTTCCCTAAAATTTATATATATTTTTCCACATTAACCTAGGTATTCCAATCTAAGAAAAAATAGACCTCTACCAAATAGATTTTAATACACCATTAGCACTAAATTACCAATATTTAGTCATTAAATTATTAATAAATTTCAGTATTAACCACATTTCACACTTTTTAATAATGTTTTATGTATATTTACTCAATAAATCAATGTTTTTGAATATACCGCCGATTTTCACATTGGAGTGCGTATGCGCATGCCCTGCCATCCCGCAGACCCTTTCTTCAAATTGTGCCACTTTTCGAAATGGCGATTGATCCTCTATCCTTGTCTATTCTCTTTGATTATAACTTGACACTTTATTCCAAAAAATTATTTAAAACCTATGCTTGCTACAGTGACGGATCGCGCATGCCGAAAACGCCGCGCAAAAGCCGATTTTTAAAGTTAAATAAAAATTATAAATATTGGAGCTGCAATTCCGGAAATCTAGAACTTTTATACTAAAATTTCCTTCTTTTTTAAAAACTTGTATAATATTTAAGCTTTCACTTATACATTTTAAGATTTTTGCAAAAAGCTGAACGGCTCTCAGTTTTTGTTAATAACTATTGCAATTTTTTTACAGATAAAATCCAAAATAAGTTTTTCTCTAAATGCCACACGGGATCGTTTAAGCTATCAACCATATTTTTATGAGACTTGTAAGTATTTTTGCAGCAAATTAACTTCTTGACTAGACTATAAGCAACGCTATAGGGGATATGATTCCTGAAAATGTCTACTACTACTGTAAATATTTATATAAGTTTACATAATTTTACAAAATGAATACAAGCCTTGCCACACTTAAAAAAAATATATATGTATCTTTTGTCCCGAGCACAAACATGTTTAATTACGTAAGAAGAATGTGCAATTGCATTTAAAAGAAAACGATCACAAGAAAAAGTGCGCGATTCAGCCATTTTTGTCTTAACACGCGTAATAAAATTTCATGATGGAATTCTCTGTAAGACCGCTAAGTACTGTTACTGTAACGTTACCATAGTTTAAACTTTTGTGCAATTAGAAGTGCTTTACCAATAAATAAATAAATAATTAATAAATACAGCCAGAATCTCTTCGATTAGATTAGATTAGATTAGGAGGTGGATTGCATATCCTCTAACACTGAAACCTGCTCAGGTTTATTGTGTGTCCTCCGTCCATAGGTTAGAGCACGCTATCCAAGCCGGTCTGTTTAATCAGACTCCACAAGCTTGAAACTGGCCCCTTGGTATATCTTGCTGCTTTAGGTTTTTCTTCACCCAGCCTTGCAAACCGCAGACGACAAAGGGCTTCGCAGTAGCACCATACGTGTTCTGCGGTTTCTTCCTCCTCCTGGCAGAACTTACATAGGTTTTCTTCTGCCAGGCGCATAGTTTCCAGGTGTTTATTCAGTCTGCAATGACCTGTCAGTTGACCCACTATTATTCTTACTGCCTTCCGGTTATAATTCAGGTCTTTTGTAAATTCTGGCAGAGTAAGCCTTGATGAACACTTTCGCCTGACGCTGTCCTGGTGTTCTCCTCCACCAGTCTTGTGATTCCCTCATAATCCATGATCTAATGGATGACCTTACCTGGCATGATGAAATACCACAGTAGGGCTCAGGACCTACCATTGTCCTACCAGCCCCCTCCTTTGCCAATTTATCAGCTTCTTCATTGCCTTCGTGTCCTGGTACCTAGGCAATGGTTAGCTTGTTGGACGCACCCACCTCTTCCAGGGCAATTACGCAGTCCCGCACCAGCTTGGAGCTGATTTTGCATGAACTGAGTGCCCTGATGGCTGCCTGGCTGTCCGAATAGATTACTATGGTTTTATCTTCATAGCTCTTTCTGATGATTTCCCTAGCGCATTGTTCTATGGCTACAATTTCGGCCTGGAACACAGTAGGGTGTTGTCCGAGACCCAAGTTTATTTTCGTCCTTGGTTTGTCCCCATATATACCCGCTCCAACTCCTTGGTCTGTTTTGGAGCCGTCTTTATACCAGATTAGGTCGGCTTTAATGGGAGGCCCTGCCACCCAGTCCTTTCTGTCTGGTATTAAAGTTTGAAAACCTTTGTTTAGCCAGTAGCTTGGTACCATTTTGTCTGAAGGCATCTCACACACTGAGAATCTCTTAAGTACTAAAAGTACCTTGGGCATTAATATACTCCCCACAAAAATTATCGAGCATATGAGATATGATTGTGATGAGATTTTTTCCATAAGCTTTAATACAAAAATGCTTTTAATTTATGGTCATAACTCTTTTAATAATTACGTTATAAAGACAATCAGAAGAAGAAAATGTTAAGGAGAAGGTGAAGCTATAACTTTAACGTATAGGGTCATAAAAAGTTTAAAAAATAATAATAATTTTTAATCGCTCTGTATAATGTACTGTTAAAAGGAAAAAATAATTTTTAGTTTAATTATACCCTTACATATTCTTAATATAATTTAAGCCAGAGCCGTACGCAGTAGGGGGGGAAGCAAAGGTATGTGAGGCCTTATTTTGCGTAACATAGTGTATCAAAAATAAGAAAGTAGGTAATAAACCGTGTTTGAGGTACGAATTGTAGGCGACGACCTTTTTTTGCTCTCTAATATATTTATTCGGTTGTTTATCCATGTAGGTTGGTGATAAGTTTAGTAGGTGAGAACCTTATTTTTTATCTTCAATTTTTTTTAAGTTTATGAAGTTGTTTTTTGTCATGTTTTTGCACTCTATTCTCCCCCCATAAAATATTTTTATGCGTACGTATCTAATTTAAACATAAATGTCATTACTCCTTTCAACAGTACATCATTTAGATTGAATAAAAAAGTTTAAATTTTTTAAAATCTTCTTAATTACCCTGTAAGGGTGTATGGTTATCATAAATAATTCAACAGTTACGCAGAGGATATAGCTTCACCCTTTAACATTTTTATTGTCTTAATAACCTTATTCTTAAAGAGATATGAACATTTAAATTAAACCATTTTTGTATTAAACCTTATGGAAAATCAAGTAAGTAATGCAAATTTGAACGGTTTCTCTATTTTATCCAATTAGGATTCCATAACATCGGACATCAAAATATTCTACTGACCCATAATATCCTTTTTGATTAAAAATTAATTATCCAAAGAAGGCAATTGCTCAATTTTGATATAACAAAAAAATCTAGATAGTATTATACTAGCAAGAGATATTTGATCTTTTTAATCTATTTTACCTTTTATAATTTTTAATTTACTTAAAAAAAAAATATATATATGAGAAAAAGATTTATATACACACACAGATTAAAAAAATTAACTTGATTGAAAATCTTTACTTAAGAACACCGTCTAGGAAAAAATACTTTTCTTGAATCAAAACAAACGAATAAAATTCTTGATCTGTGAAAAATAGTTGAGAACAAGAATAGTTTTTTAGCTTAAAAATTAAGTATATATTCTCTTGGCTTCAAAAACTTATTTTAATAATTGTTTTATTTATGTAATTAATTTTGATGGTTCAAATAAAATGCATATTATTTGTCAAATGTCAAATATCAAACATCCGTAATTCAATATCCTTAATTGCCGTTGCTCATAAATAAATAAATAAATCCTCGAAAATATGCGATTACTACAATAATTCATAATTATTCAAAAAATTTTTTAATTATTAGAATTTTTTCAAATTATTCAGGAACTTTTGAATAATTCGAATTTACGAATTATTTGATTTGAGTTTCGAATTGAATATTGATATTTGATTGGATATGAATAATTCGTAAGTTCGAATTATCCACACACCCCTATGATGTTGAATTAAGATAACATTTCACTTACATCATATTCAATTTCCAGTTTATTAATTTCATCAGTGGTGGTGTTCAACTTTTCCAACTCAATTTGAATTCTTGGGTCCAACTCTGTGTCAGAGTCTTCATTTTCACTCATATTTGGAAAACTTTTAACAAACTTTGTTAGGCTTTAACTGTCTAAAAGAAAATATAAAATGTGCCATTTGTATAATAATTACATAATAAATAGTTAAATTACAACAATTTTTTAAAATATGTTTTTATTTACATGATTATCTAAGGATACAGGATTACTTTTTTAAACATCATACAGCTACCCAAAATATTTTCCACTAATGTCAATTAATATTTTTACTTATACAAATAGTGTTTTGATAAATACTTTAATACTGGGGCATGTTTTTTATTACCTTGAAGAAAACTATGTGAAGAAAGTGGAAAACTCTTCTACTACCTGTAAACAGTGTTGGCAAAATAAAAAAGCCACTGGCTTTTTGTGGGAAAAAAACCACTATAATTTTAAACAAAAAGCCACCACACAAAAATCCATACAAAAGTTCAGTAAACAAACTATTTTTAACGGAAATACATAATATTTATTTATTCATTTAAACATTTAACCAATTAACAATCTTTACATACATAATTAAACAATACACTGCAATATACAACTCAAACAAAAATATTAATATGCACCTAGATGTAAAAAACATCTGTATGTGCATGACCCACATAATAAATCTAGATATATATCTCAAAATGAAATAAAATATAATATAACTCAAAGATCCAGAAAACTACAATACACTTTGTACACTTTATAATTTTACATCAAACAAACAACCTTTCAAATTGTTGCCAATTGTCATAAATGTATCGTTTGCATAATATTTTAAATTTTTGCTTATTTCCCACAGTCCTGACAACATAGGGCAACATATTAAAAACTTTAGGACCAATATTTATATTTTATATTTAATATTTAAGTTGTTGTAACTAACAGGAAGTTGTATTTCTCTGTTATCATTAGCCCGTGTAGCATATCCAATGACCTTTTATCCTACTACACGTCAATGAGCATATCCATGATTTATAACAATCTGTAATCCTTCATGTTTGTGCATAAAGGAACAGACGGTCAACATATATATTGTTCTAATATTACCAATGTTCAAAGAGAATAACATTCTAGAATGATATAATCTATTTTTATTATAAATAATCCTTAAAATATATTTCTGTACAATATTTAATTTATATAAGCTACTATTATATAGACCACCCCATACAAGTATTCCATATCTAATAATTGATTCTACCAATGACTTATAAATGGTAATCAATGTTTTTCTATTTAATATTTCCCTTAAAAGATAGAACTTATGAATTAATTTCCGTAATTTATTCGAGACATAATCAATATGTGGCTGCCACTTAAGAAACTGGTCAATCATGATCCCAAGGTACTTTGTATGTGGTGTTTCCAGAATGCTATAATTATCAACTACAATTTCATTAAAAGGAGGTCTATTTGCTCTAGTAAGTGAAAATGCAATATAATTAGTTTTCGCCAAGTTTAAGGTTCATTTATAAGTCTGAAGCCAGTTTTTTACTATTCTTATTCCTTCTATTGTATGATGCCTAACGCAATCCCATGTATCACCCGCAAAAACCAATGTTGTATCATCGGCATAAGAAATTGTTAACCCAGGTATTGTCAATTTTAGTAATGAATTTATATAGGTAATAAACAGTAACGGTCCCAAAACGGTTCCCTGAGGAATACCAATTTTTATTTTTTGTTTATGACTCAAGACAGCATTAAGTTTCACCATTTGATACCGATCACTCAGATAACTTTTTAATAGTTTAAAAGCTGTTCCTCTAATGCCATAGTTATGTAGTATGTCCAGAAGCTTGTTATGAGGTACCGTATCGAACGCTTTCGCAAGGTCTAAAAAACAGTTATACATTTTTTATTGACATTTAGGTTATTAACAACTTCTGTTACCAGCTTGTGCATAGCGTCAGATGTACTGAGTCCCTCATCACTAAAGCCAAACTGATTTAGGCATAGAACACTATTATTTTTAAAGAAAAAGTTCAATCTTTTTTTATACATTTTTCAAGCAGCTTGGCAAAATTGCTTATCAGACTTATAGGTCGATAGTTACTAATCGAATTTTTGGATCCAGCTTTGTGTATTGGCGTAACTACTGATATTTTAAACTCCTGAGGAACAATTCCGGTCTCCAAAATTAAATTAAAAATATGCATCATAGGTATAATAATTTCCAAATGAGTTTCCTTAATTATATTAGCATGAATGCCGTCATATCCCGGTGAACTCTTGTTTTTAAGAGACGCTATGTCCTTAATTAGTTCATTCTTAGTTACAGGGGTAATAAAAATCGAATTAGGTATAGCTCGGTCCATTTGGCACTCCACTTGGGGAGGGGAATGGCCGTTTCCATTTCCACTCCAATATTTATAAAATAGTCATTACAATAATTAGACATCTCCAATGGATCGCTAAAGTTCTCACCAAGATTATTTTTAATATTTATAAAGTTATCAGATTTATCCAGTTTCTCATATGTTGCATCCTTAATAATTTCATAAAGTTTCTTTAGATTATTTTTGTTATTATCAATTTGGGTTTTATAATAGTTATTTTTTTGTTTACGAATTATTTTGTTTAAATAGTTACGATAATCTTTATATTGTTTTTCAAGTTGTGTACTATAGTTAGAATTTAACTTTTTTTCATTTTATCTCTTGTTTTGATAGAAGCTATTATACCATTAGTAATCCAGCTTTTTATTTTTTTGTATGATTTAATATTTAATGTGTATGTTTCTGTAGCGTTTGTTAAAAGTTTATGAAAAATACTTAAAAATATTTTAGTTGCTACTTCAGGATTTCTCTCCTCCATTACCGTGGTCCAATCATACTCATGTAAGCTTTTTTTAGATCCATTATGTTTACTTTGGATTTAGTCAACGTTTTCTGATTATTTAAATTTTGTTGTGAAATTACCCTATTGTGGCTAAAAGAAGCAAAACTGGACTATGGTCAGTTATATCATTATTAAAAATATAAGAATTTACGTTTAATTTAATATAGCATAGATAATGATAATACCCAATAATTTTACAAGTTCGGGAACTCTCTCTGGATGAAGTTTGTTTTTAAAGTCATTCCAGACAAATCTATAAGTATTAAATATTGTCTACAAAAAAGCAAATGTTGCAGGACAACTATGGAGATGTAAAAAAATCTATCATTTTAATTAAATTATTATTTATTTATTTATTAACAAATTTTACACTACGGAATATAACATTCCAAATGGTAAATCCTATAACAAACTAAAAATATACATATACACAAAATAAATAGTTGCAATCTTTTCTTATTAAATAATTAAAGTTAGATTTGACAGTTTGCCACCACTTACTATATGCTGGAATACTGTTTAATACCGAAGTTTCAAACAATGATTTTAGAATACAGTTCAGTATCTTTTATTTGTAACAGCAGGTAATTTTGTATGAAATCAGTAGATCATACCAAAAGACATTTTTTGTCTGCCGCCATTTGCTTATTTGCCAATTTGATATTAAAATTTGACGTGAGGACGGTCAAAAATTCAAAAAAACACAAAAATCCTTCAAAACACAAAAAAAAACACCAAAAAACACAAAAAGCTAATACAAAAAGCCAAAAATCAAGCCATCACTGCCTGTGAAAAGAAATTTCTACAGTGTAGAGATAAAGGGGTGGTCCAAGTAGATTCTTCATATGAACCACAAAGAAATGCACAATAGTCACATGAATTATTTATTAATTTATTTAGATAGGTATATTTACTTTTTATTAGAATAATTAAATTATTTAAATTACCTAATTGAGTTTCAGGCTCATAATCTGAAAATAGGCCAATCCCAGACATAGGTAATGAGTTTATAATTTTTCAAATACGAGGTCTTTTTAGTTTTATAGCAGAAAGATGAACTATGGTTAAAGTGGGTAATTATGCCGAATAGGGTTTTCTGCCAATTTTAAGATTTTTTAAAAAATTTTGGCTTACATGTTATCTCTTATTTGTTCTTAATAATAGTGTAATGGGGCAGTTATAAATAATTTAGTATTTTTTGTAAAAAAATAAAAATTTAGATTTTTCGAAAGTTTGTCACTTTTAATTTGAACATTTGGCAACATCGGCAACTTTACGCATCCGAGTTCTATATGTAGAGGATTTTTTAAAATAAAATTCAATGTGACCGAAGTCACGGTCAGGTTAGTTCTTGTTAGTCAAGTCTCTTTTTTTTTTTTAAATTGGCTTTTTAAGGAATTAAAAAAATTTATATCCCTTTGACATATTTTTGATGTTGCCAAATGTTCTTCATATTTGACTTTCAATAAATGACGTTTCTTTAACCTTGTTTGCTAGTTTGAGGTTATAAAACATACATTTTAATTTTCTGTTACATTTCTCCATTTTTAACAAAAATATTCATAAAAAAAAGATTTTTACTTAATTTCGGACGTGATTTTGACGAATACTAACTCAGTTTACTTATTTTACCCTGCCCAGAATCCCTATTCCCATCCCGGTCCTGGAAGTTTCTTTAGTTATAATTAATTAAAAACGGGATATTTTGGATCAGCGCCACTTGTATTGTATTTAGAAGAGGGTCTAAAATCAGTATCACTTTTTTTAAAAAATCTTAAAAACGGCAGAAAACCCTATTCGGCACTGTTACCTTAAAGTGTGTGAGGTACAGTTAAAATTAACTTAAAAAAGAATGTCTAAAAATAGCAAATTACAAAATAACAGGTATTTTAAAACTACTCACCAAATCTCCAGGTATAATACACTAACAAAGCATTGTCATTAAAAGAATCATCTTTTGTGTATGTTTACAACACCATGAAAAAATAACTGCCTGAGTATACAAAACCTTTGACCTAGTTTGTGCAATTTTTTTGCTTACGAGCTTAATTTCTAACACAACTATTGCTAATTAGTGCGAGTTATAAAACATTTATTAGTACTTATTGGGAAGTTATTGAAATTCCATTCTGGATTCTTTAATTCTATTAATATTTCATGACGTCTTACAAATGTATTTAATAATTCGGAAGCCTTTTAACTATGTAAACAAATGGAAACTGCACAATTTAACACTTTTAAAGCAAATTTACTTGTATTTTTGGCAAAACTATGAAAAACGGACGTTTAAAGTGTATTTGGGGGCCAAATTAACTTTCAAACATATTGAAATGTGCCCCCAAAAAAGAAAATTATCTTTAATTTGTTTTCACTTTTTTCTCTGAAAGCTTGTGAATGTCAAACGTATGTCTGAGATAGTTTAATTCTTTATAGATATATTTCGCAAATTATAACATTATAACTTCGTTAACGTAATGACGCAGTTAATTTAATTTATCTAAAAAAGATATCACATTATAGGCTTAATACCTGAGTACTGACGTACTTTTAGGGGAGACAGGAGGCAGTTTATTGATAAGGGACTTTGATGATTTTAAGATTTTTGCAGACAGCCAAACATAAAGTGACCACACTTCCCGATTTTGGTGGGACAGTCCCGCTTTTTGGAGGAATTTTCCGCGTCCCGTCGATATTAGAAAATGTCCCGACTCGTGGTGGGACCGTGTGTAACAGGGTTGTTGGTGAAAAAATTTTAAAAAATTTGGGTGATAAAAAGATAATTGGAGCAGGAGTTAAAAGGTAAGGACCTTTTTTTTGCTATTGTTAAGTTAGGATAAAAACTCTTCGTGTAGTTTGGATTCCTTAATTTATTTTGACTAAATTTACATTAATTATTTACGTAAAATTAAGGGTTTGCTAAGAGCAGTACGTGCAGTTGACTTAATTACTGTCCGTTTCCAAGTGAAGACCACAAAACACATAATTCTCAACAGCTATTCAAAAAAAAGAAATTGGGGAAAAAAACAAAAATTATCATCTTAATTCACTTGTCCCGATTTCTCTGATTGAAAATGTGGTCACTTTAGCCAAATAGGCCTTTTAGCTCAAAGAGTCGTCTATATACGAATAAACGAACAAAAAAGTGGGAAGTTCAGGGGCTTTTCAGTTGGACTGTGGACTGTGTTTACTTTTGTTAAATTAATTCTAATAGGGGAGAAGAATATTGGCCAATTCCTTTGAGCAGTAGCCGTGAAAAGTATATTTAAAAAAGCAATAGTTCTTCCATAGTTCGTCCCCAAAAGATATATACATCTAAATTCTTCCTGTCAACGAAAACGAAATTTTAAAACATTAGCGTTATTTGACTGAAAGTTACCGATGCCTTATTTGCGATAGGTTTCTAAATTTGTCTTTTTACGTAAGTCTAATATTAATCCTATTTCTAGCGTTCACGTTCCCTAGAAACAAGTTTTGATATTTCAACGATTAATGGCGTAATTTTGTGTAGCAACGCAACTTCTTTACCCTTTGAGCATGTAGTTACTAGAGACACCTTTGCTTGGTTGAGGCATTGTTTTTATATGAGGGGTTATGGGAAGTACGAGTTTCTTATATTCCGTAAATTTGGTACCTATCTCTTAACTTTATTTCGGATAAAACATAAAACTCTTACTTAACACACTCGTTGGATATTAAACTATGGATATGGTTAAAGTTAAAACAATTTATTATTTTAAAATACTGAACATTTATTGGTTTTACATTTGTCACGAAATTGAGCTGCTGTTAAACATTTGGCTTGTGCTGGCACATTAAAAATTCATTACATCAACTATTTTTTTAAATTAATAATAAAATGCAGTATCATTATACCACCCATTTAACAATAAAAAATAAAAAACATGTAAAACAATTTGCTTTATAATTGGTTTATTTTTGTTTGAGAAAGACACAGGTGGGTTTATTGTCCAATCTCACTTCACATTGTTGCAAGCGTCTTCAACGTTATGTCGTGTAAAAATTCGGATTATATTCACTTCGCATGCGATAGTGGGTATTTGGAGTTGGAGAATAAACCCTCT
>JACEGR010007453.1:0-49313 GCA_014170235.1 Listronotus bonariensis
TTGTTGTTATCTTTATAATAAAAAGTTATTATAATACTGTTGTTATTTATTTAAAAATATAATGAATCAAATTATAAAACAAAAGAAATAAGTAAATAAACTGTAAAGTATGATTATTAATTAATAAATCTAAAGTGAAAAATAATCTTTTGAAATTAATAGAATAACATTAAATATTTTGATTTCTAGGTACTTTACTGGTGTAGTACTAATTTGGTACGCCACTGGTAGCTTTATTTTAAAAGATAATAGTTTAAATGATAACTTTGAGGTTAGTTGTTTATGATGTTTTTTTTGGATAATGGTTTGAAAGATATATGGTAAAAAGTGCCGTATGGACCCCTTTGACTTTTTTTTGTAGAGTCTTACCAAAAAAACAAAAATATTAATTTTATTATTACTATTATACGCAATAAGGTATAGTACAAATTAACACGTTCGCTACCGAGGGTCATTTTCTGTTTCGACCCCATAAACCACTTTATTATTTTTTGTAAAATTACTTTATTTTGATGTTTATTGAAGTGCTAATTAATTGTAGTGTTGGAATTCAACATATTTGAGTGTTTATTTAACCCGACTCATATACGGTGGTCCATTTTATTAAATTTTTTAAATAGACCTGGCTCACATACGAGTCGTAAATAAAAGTTACTTTCACTAGATATAGGTATTTACTAACAGTATATAGGTACATTTTTGATATCAAAAATCGTTAATATAAAAAAAATAATTCTAAGAATCTAAAAAATTAAACTAAAATCTAAAAAAATATATTTCTTGTACAAAATTTTTGGCAAAAGACTACATCATTTTTTTTTCTAAATATCTAAAAAAAATAACTAAAAAAAAACATTGCTTCTATGATATCTTTGACATAAAAAAACTAAACAAAAATATATTCTAAATATCCAAAAAGTAAACTAAAATTTAAAAAAACACATTGCTCCTATGATAACTTTTGCAAAAAAAATTAAAAATATATTCTCTAGGCTCTGTATACGTTTATAATAAAAAAACAACAAATAAAAAAAAATACTAAAATCCTAAAAGTAAAGTTTTAGATAGCATTTTCATGATAAACTTTGAAACATGGGTCTACGCACAGTCCAATTAAATTACCATGTTCGTCTTTACAAATTTCACACACATAAAAAGTTTGTGTTCTTTTTTGGTCGAAGAACAAATCCTGCATCGTACTCGTTTTTCAATTTTTTTGGATAATGATTAATTTTTTTATTTACTTCATTTTGATCATTTTCATTACATTAGCATTAACTCCAATATCACTAGGTCACGGAAGTCTAGATAAGGGGTCTTCTTTTTTGAACAACATTATATAAGTAGGTGGCGTTCCACAAGCAAATGTCTACTAAATGAAAGAATACCTTCAAGTACCAACGTATAGTCTTCCTGGGTGTTGTATAATACGATGTCATTTGGTCGCATCTGTCAACTCCTGACATAAATTTGTTGTAATCAATTACAACTTTTGGTTTTTCCTTTTCTGCCCCTCTTTTATTAACGCATTTGCCAAATCCAGCTGAATGTGCTGTAGATATCATTAAAACGTCCCTTTTGTCTTTCCATTTTAGGACTAACACTTTTCCTTTCCTTCTGAAAATACTTTCTCCCTTCTTGAGTTTAGCGTTAACTACCAATTTTGGATTACCTTTGCGGGCTTTTCTCAAAGTACCTACCACGTTCGTTTTATTTTCGTTAAGAAATTCGGCTAGTTTGATACTATTATAGTAGTTGTCTAGGTAAAGAGTGTGTCCTTTACCAAGATATCTCTCTGCTAATGATTTTACTACCGCCTGCGCATGTCCCTTTTCCTGAGTAGATAATAATTTCAAGGACAAAGCCATCTGGGGTACAAAGTTCGTAGAGCTTGATGCCGTATTTTGCGCTTTTATTTGGAATATACTGGCGAAATGATAAACCTCCACGCCAGAGTAACAAAGCCTCATCTAGAGACAGGTTTTTTCCAGGGGAGAAAATATTGCGAATATTTTGCGAAATGTGCTGAAGAACTTGATCTATCTTATGCAAGCGCGAGGTAGTGTCATCATCTTTACTATAGAAACATAAGCACCGCAAAAATTCAAAACGAGTACGAGACATTGTCTTCCCAAAAACTGGGTGATAATACAGCAACTTTTTACTCCAGTATTTTTTAAGAGATGGCATTGGTATGTTCCCCATTAGTAACGCTAGTCCAAGAAATTGACGCATCTCTTCAGGATTCGTTTCCTTCCACTTATTCATATTTGAATAACGTCGCACCTCTTTGTCTTTCAGAAATTGTGCACGGAGATTAACCCAAATGGAAATTTTTTCAAAAAGTGATTGATCAAAAAGCAATTCAAACAATTCTATTGGTGTAACTGTATCTGGGATATACATTTTCAACCCTTCCTGTTCCGCAAAATCAAAAACAGTAGGTTCCGTATCAATATCTACCCATCCATCTTCATCTGCAATATTAACATCCTGATTTTGATCTTCAGGGAAACTCTTTGAGACAAGGGTATGGGCGACTCTGAGGTTTGACTTACTTCCATTCTATCTGGTATTGCATCTGTGTCACTTTCTGATTCAGCTGAAGTTGACGGTTGATAACTGCTATCTGAAGGAGGAAACATCTCTGAAATTTCCTCAGAATCATCGGATGAGTTTCCTTCCATCGCGATCCTATTAACTTCTTCTTCAAGTTCCCTTGAAGTTAGATAGCGACGAGCCATTACAGAAATCTAGCAATGAGCAGTGACCCTATCAAACAACACACCAATAGCCTAAAACAATATACGAACTTTAAACAAGTAACGGTAAATAGAATATTCTTACCAAAATGTATGTCTTTTGGAAATATGACCTCACATGTATCACAGACCGTCCGATTCACATATGGGACACAGCCTTCCACAGACCTAGAAATTAGAATTTTTTTATCAGACTATGCCAAACACACTTTTGGATACCTTAAAACATAGAACAAACTTTGATTATATGATAACTCTTTATTTCCCATAGTTGTATAAACATAACCTTAAAAAAGAAAAAAACCCTAAGTAACATTAGTTCTTGTCTAAAACTATTGCAATACTATATATTCAAGCTAAAACAACTACTCTATTCTAGTCAATAAAAACAATAAGCATAATTAAATCTTACCAGGATGTATATAATATCACTTTTATTTGGGTAAACAAACGCACGTGTATACCGTCCAAAAACAACTTATACTAAATGCTACACCCAGACCAGCTGACACACATACGAGCCGAAGCATTCCACAGACCGTGTTTTAAAACAAAACCGCTACAGGAAACCCAGAATTTTTAAACTCGCATTTAGTATTATAATGTAGCCGGCTCACATTTGAGCCGGCGGTCTATTTTAAAAATTGTACTGGCTCCTATATGAGCCGCTTGGTAGCGAATGTGTTAATATAACTAAAGTGAGAAATATTCTAAAAAAAATAAAATAAATAAAAGTATAACATTAAAAATTTCTATTTTTAAGTACCTGCTATACTGGTGTAGTGCTACATTTGTACGCCACTGGTAGCTTTAATTTAAAAGAAAATAAAATGTTAAACACCATTCGACAGGGAAAAAGTTGGCCTTAATTTTTTATATCTTATATTTTTTTTGTTTGGTAGACGGTTTGGAAGATATATCGTAAAAAATGCCTTGTGGATGCTCCCCTCCAACTTTTTTATATTGGAGATTCTTACGAAATAAACAAAAATAAAATTTTATTTGTTACTATTATGCAGAATTTTGTGCTCTACCTAACGGCACCAAAATCACTTTTTTATCATTTACCGTTTTGAAGATATTAGAAAAAATATCAATCCCTTAACCAAATTTAAGGGGGTGGGGTGCCAGCAGAACTTTTTGAAGTGGGTCTGTTCAAAAATCTACTAATGTTTACATACTTTATTTACTTTACAAAGCATTTGCTTCTACTCAAAAACCGAAGTATCGGACCCTTAAGTCAATAAGCTAATACGTACATACACTTAAAGCTAATAAAAGCGTATTAAAAAGCCAAGTACGGATCTGTAATGAAAACTGGACTAATTGAAAAAAAACTTTAAAATTAAGAAAAATAATATCGGAAGTAGGCGATTGCCAGAGAAAAGCAATTAATGAATAATTGAAATCGGGCGAATAAGCCAAAACAGGGGTAGTTTGTAGCTGTTTCTGCGCTGTCTAACTCTGACGGACCAGAAAGGGTTGTGGTCCGGTTTTTTGTTGCGAAGCAATATTTGTAATTTTTTCTCTATTCGTGTACAGGGTTGATCCGTATCTTTAGACTGAGCCTATCTCGTTTATTATACGAGGTAGAAATACACTTTAAATACAAAAATTTTAAAAAATTATCCACACCGTCAAAAAATATTGTGAACACCTAGTATAAAAAAGTATACATTTTGGGAATTTTAAAAATATACATTTTTGGGAAATTTAAATTTTAATTGGGTTACTTAATATTGGGAAATTTGGTACATAAAACAATACGTGAGGTGTCAAGGTTTAAAAAGTATAAATCAAACAATTTTCTAGGTTACTCTTATAATAATAAAACAAAAACATTAAACAAGCTGAGTCGCCTAGAAACGCAAAACAAACACTGAAAAATTTGATATTTAAAGAGAACAAAATTTTAAGACGGGGGTAGTAGAATCCTGACTTCGAAAAATACTGGGTGTTCCCATTGTCCGAATAGTTTAAGGGAAGAAAGGGAGATGTTGATAGTATTATACTGGTAAAATTGTAATTTTATTTAGTGCAAAATATAATATTTTTTTATTTATTTTTTAAAGTGAGTTTAAAGTGCCCAATACCCCATCCGAGTTACGCACCCCAGGCGACGTATTTGGCTAAAGAAAAATACGTTGTCACAATATATTTTTGCAGAAACAGAGTTAGCCAAAAATGTGTGGAGAAGAAAATTTTATTTTTTTAATTGGAATACCATGTATATTTTTAAAAAACTAATTAGATCTTTTTTTTCTAAATCCAAAAATATATGATATGTTAACAATTGGTTTGGCCGTTTTTAAAATATTTGCATTTATTTAATTTGAATATATTGTTGTACCAAATCGCGGTTGCCAAAAATAATCAAATATTTTTTAAATAAAATAAGTTACGAAAATTAACAAATGTTGAATGTGACCTCCGGTATTTTCAACACATTTTTTATATTCGCCGTCTAGTTTCAACAAAGCATTGTACATAAACTCGGGATGTTCTTCATTCAACGAATCGATACTTTTTTGGATTCTCTCTCTTAAATCCTTCAAATTTTGACTCCCCTATAAAAACTTCATTCTTTAGATAACCCCATAGAAAATTATTTAAAGAAGTTCTTCATTGTTAAGAAACTGTAGGTATCTATTTTTAGTTAACGAGCCTTTAAATAAAATCGGGCCAATTATTCGGTTCCTAAGAATACCACACCAAACATTCAATGACATATGACCCTGATTTTTAATTTCAACTTAAGAGTGGGGGTTTTCTGATGCCCACATATGAGTGTTTCGTCGGTTGTATACCCATGTTTTAAACGTAACTTCATTGCTCCAGAAAATCTTATTAAAAATCATGCACTATATTCTTCCTAACTAACATCATTACAATATGCTAGTCTTCTAATTTTGTGGTTATCTGTTAATTTTTGTACCGGCAACCTTTTATATGGGTGATAAATGCGCTGATATTTCGTTTGCGCTTAAGCAGCATAATAGTCATTTTTGTAAAAGAACCGTTCTTCAACTATTTACAACTTTTCTTCTTCCGTATAACCCATTTTACGGATGCAATGAAAAAAATATGACAGCAGAATAAAATAATTAATAATACAATAAATAGCTTTCGGACTATTTGTTAATTCATGGCAACTGCGATTTGGTACCTACCACGATATATTCAAATTATATAAATGCAAATATTTCAAAACGACTTAATCAATTATGAACATCCCAAGCAGCAAGCTGACATTTTTAAGCCATTTTTGGTCATAGGACGTCATCAGACCAAAATTTAGACCTCATTTTAACGTCATTTAATTGACGTGTTTTTGACGTCGTTAAAGTGACGTCTTTTCGATGTCATTTTTTCGTCATACTAGCTCTTAAAAATTTAATGACGTCATGTTTAGAAAACCCGCCAGAAAAATTTTGTGACATTATATGATTCGTGTCAAAACCTAACCGAAATATCATATGACAGAAAAATAAGACTAATAATTTTACAAAACTGAAATAGGAAAAAACCGATAGACGGCGTAATGGACAATAAACTTCTACGTTTATTCAACATCTTCGCTTTTTATTGGCTAGTGTTAAAATCTGCATCTCCAGGTTGGACAGAGTCCCGAGAGATGCGACCTTGCGATTACTTGCTTGCAAGGAAATTGCAAGCAGTAAGGATTTTTTCCTATTTCAATTTTCAAATAAAATATCATATCATTTTAGCTTTTAAAAAGAAGTCTATGCGTCAATTTTTCGTCATCTTAAAGAGGTCATTATGACGTCATTAACGGGACGTCTTTTGTCTGTGACTTAGGGAGGTCAATTTAACGTCATTTTGTCGTCATCTTATGACGTCTTTAATGACCAAATGTGACCAGAAATGACCAAAAGAGACGTCAATAAGACGTCACCTTGCTCCTTGGGATATCATAAATTTTTAAATTCAGAAGAAAAAATCTTTTTAGTTTTTCGGAAATATAAAGGGTAGGTATTCCATGCATTAAAAAAATAAAATAATCTCCACACATTTTTGTGCTTACTCTGTACCTGCTGACGGATTTGATAATTTTCTAAAAATTTTGTATTTAAAGTTTTTTCTACTTTGTATAATAAACGAGATAGGCGCTGTTTAAATATACGGACCAACCCTTTACAGGGCGGGCAGAATTCGACGTGTTTTTATAAAACTCATGTTTCTAGTTTCTGTATGTTGTACAAAAAAATGACCCGTGCACACTTTGTTGGGCGTTAATATATGAACCTTTTGTTTAATCATAATAAAATATAGCCTATAACACTTCTGAATAGTGAAGCTTTCTGATAGTAAAAGAATGTTTATGATCGGTTTAGTATTTCCGAAGATTAGCGGCTACAAACAAACAAAGTTACAAACTTGACCTCTTTATAATATTAGTATAGATTTAATAACGCATATAAGGGTAATAATAATACATAATACTATTTTAAAAGTGTAATTATTTATTCTGTCGATTTTTACCCTAAGATATTTTGATTTGGTCTTATGACTTATTTTTTTTTATTTACCAGAAAACAATTATTTTAGCGTATAGAGTTAAGTAAAGAATAAAAGATAACCATGGGAAACAAACGTAAGCTGCTGAAAGTGTTAACTTAAGCTTTTTTCATGGCCATCTTTTACTTACCTGTATAAGCTAAAATAATTATTTTTGTTTGTTAAATGAAAAATACACAACAGTACACGTATTTTGCAAATTTATATACCTGTAATAACTGGTCGTATTAGTACTATTTAAAGCAACATAAAAAATAACTGTAAAGAATATGCTACTGGAACTATATGTAGTACATTTAGCACTACTTTTGTATATTTGTAACAATCTCACTCTAGACTATAACCACAAATTATGATAATTTGTGCTATAACAAGAAATTATACCACAAATGAAATTAAAAGTTTTATCATTCAAAGTAATTATTAAGCAAATAAAAGGTTATTAAGTATAATTAGTAAAGCATTAAGGGTGTGGTCAAAACGACCTTAAAAGCTATGCATGACAATCAGGTAACTTTTACAGTAAATAGGAATTTCTTTTTAATAAGCAAAAACTAGACAAAAAAATGTATTGTTATTGGTTACCTACTTTGTAATCGTTTATGTTAATTCCTGTATATTGTAGATTAATTATTATCAATCATATAAATGTCATGGGTATATACATAAAGTGGATACATAGACACCTTTTTATATGTATACTTAATTGAAATACTGAACAAGTGAAAAAAGTATTTTTTTTCTCAAATTTTAAAATAAAAATTGTCTTACCAAAGTGTTTTTCTTTGGGAAAACTCTGGTATGGTATATATAGAACACTGAGCTAAAAATATTGTCCAAATTAACAAAAAAAAATCGTAAAGGTTCAGGCTCTTAATAATAATATTAAGATGCCTATCTTCGCGACTAACATTTTTCTGATATTTTTTTAAACTCGCAAAATGTTGATCAAAAGAATTTTACCAACACATACCTATTCTTAAAGAAAATTAAATTCCTTACAAAAAAGGTACCTTTGTAAATTGTCGTCAAATAAGCCGTTTCCGTAATCGGGCTTTGACCATTAAACTATTTTTAATTTTTTCATTTTGTATAAATTTTTGTTACTGCTACAAAATTGAAATAAATTCAATATACATTTTTAAGGAAATTGTATAAGCTACAAAAAAAAGTCTCTTATCATTTTTTAATCATTTCAATCTTTTAAAAGTTATTCGACGTTATAATTAGTTTTGGATTCAACAACAAATTAGGTTTTATAATAGTTGGTGAGCCCTATAGATAACCTACATTAAGATCCGCAGTGGCAAGAAGCATTTTTCGGATTTTTACGATCACGCGCAGTAATCAAATGGACGGGTGGACGAACATGCGCACTTAAAAGCCGTGGCAAAATACAAACACCCGCACCCCGTACCCTCCGTCCGCGGTCTGACCGTGACGCTCATTAGCTACCGTACTCCGAACAGAAAACCAGGACGCCGTCGACAAATTCTTTCCCATAATGCGAATAGTCTGTTTGGCGCCAGGCGCGTTCACCCTCGATTTGCTTGCGCACAAACCCGTTTTTTCGCCCATGAAATGTAACTTTTGTTTCGCTTAGGTAATAACATTGGCAATCCATCGAGATCGGTGGGGAGCCCACAATGCTAAATGGGGATTTACTCGAGATAGAAACATATTGGTTGCAAACCTTAGATGATAAGAAAAAAATGGGATAATATAATGTATACCTTTTCAGCCTTTTCATTGGTGGAGGAAGCGCCTATAGATTTTTAAAATATTAAAAAATACTGTTATTATATCGGCTTGTGAAAATCGTTCAGATCGTATGGGATTATATATTTTTCGTTATCCTAAAATAATAAATGATGTAAAAATGACGTTTTCTTATTACAACTTTAGAGCCCTTCGCATTCTTTACGTCACTCTCAAATTGTCAGATTAATGGAAAAAACACTGTTTAGCATGTAATTAACTACCCCCATATCTTAATCTAACGCGCTTGAAAATTTCTGATGGATATATTTTTGTCTTATCGATCGGCCCTGTATACGGGGCTCATACTTTGTGGAGGTTCTTAACCGGGTACAAGTTATCCTCCGGTATATTAATCTGCCGCGCTGTAGTAAACCAAAACAAATACTTAATTAAATAACGTTTTAATCTTACTTAAAAAATTTACAAAACAAGTGTTTCTGGATTGTTTATACGAACTTTTTCTCCCATTTTCATGGGAGGATTCTACCATAGCAGTTTGGCACCTCCGTTTAAAAACACCTTTTATTTGGTGTAGGTATCATGTCTTACTTTTTAAATAAAATAAAATAAAATTTATATGGTTTTTTGTTAGATATTTTGTTTATATCAGTTATTTACAATAAAACAAAACAGTCGCAAATTATTTATTATAAGATTTATAGCCCTATTCAAATTTAAACGCATACTGTATGAAAAACAAACCGTATAATTACAGAAATAAGAATTCATAATCACAAATGCCTATGACACAAATTTAAACTAATTAAATATCCTTTCATTTATACTAAAAGTTAATATTAAATTTCCGTTGGGTCGAACACAATATGCGTTCAATAAACAGTTCCCTACCTTATCAAAAACTAATAAATATCATAGGTAATCAAATAAATAGCTAAAGTATACCTTATAAATTTAAGGAAACAACTAGACACTTAAGCTGTTTTTATTTCATACGGGGTAATTAAAGTAATAACTTTCAATCGGAGAGCACGTTAATTTCTATTACTCTGATCGGGTAATTGAATTTAGGCCCATTTATACGCACCACGGAAGGCTACGAATAAATTTGTATCTTGGCGATTATAAGAAGGTTTTGATGGGAGTTTTTGGAATACTAACATTACTACTATTGATTGGACTCCTTGCATAAAATCTATTTTTAACCAACTTAAAACAAAAGAAGGTTTTTTAATGTATGTTCATCGATTACTCCGTCATTGTGGATCCATTTTAAAAATTTCTTTTTATTCGAAAAAGTGCTAGTACAGGAATTATACCAGTTTATAATAGGCTAAGGTGGAACAAATTAGGGACAATCTAATCTTTGCTTTTATGTGCAGGAAAGAGTCTCTAGATTAACATACTAAAAGTTTACCACCATCGCACGATTCCAAATATATAAAAAAATGGCCGCATCTTGTTTTTTTTAAATTTATTTAATAACATTTTTATTTATGCATTAAGAAAAAATTATGTAGGTACTTTTTTTAGAGATAAAAAAGACGCATATTTTATTATATACGTATTAAAATAGCAATTTACATATGTAACAAGTGCATAAAGTGATACTTCTTTTACGAATGGAAGGGTTGACATCACGAGCCGTTAGGCGAGTGTGGCAATCAATCAATCAAATTTTCCAAAATACCATTTTATACATGTTTTATTTATCTAACCTTATTAATTTTAATTTTTGCAGCACAGCCATTATATTGCAACAAAAAATAATAGCCTCCCTAATTTATAAGAGACAATTATCCTCTTCATAACTATGCATTTATTATTTAATTTTAGAAAATTGTATGTACTTACTTTTTGTAGAAATAATACTAAAACAGTATAAATTCCTTTTCAATTTCTTAGTCATCCAAATTCATTATTACTAATAATATTTAATAATTTCTATTTAACCTATTTGCAAAATGTCAAATTTTAAAACTAGTGACACATGATCTAAAATAAATAATGACGAAATCAAAGGTAACTTGGTTCAGTTGAGGACGCCTTTACTGTAACATTTTATAAATGGATATTTAAGTGTATTGTAGTAGGCATTGAAACAAAACACTAATTCAAAGTGTAAAAAAGCTTTGAAGTGTTAAAAAGTTACTTTTTTAACACTTTATGTAGTGTACTAGAATGGAGTACTTTAACTTCATGTTAACGATTATTTTTTAACGGTAGTGGAAAAAAACAATAATAATAGCTTTCAAAATAAAAAAGGTACAGTTTTTTAAGATAATGGTAAATTAAAAATAAAATTAGATAAACTTAAGTGAACTTTTTAACAGAACGGGAAGATCGCAGACAGAAGATTGTTGGCTTTAAGGGATTGCTTTTCCACCACCAGGACAATTGCAAATCAGTGGTTTGGAGAACATGTATAAGAAGTTTTGGACATTTATCATACCGTTCACATTAGGTGCTACCTCTGACTCCAGAACATCGACAGAAATTGATTTGAGTGGTGTAGAGAACGGTTATTGTGGGACCAGGAATGGAACACGTTAGTCTCTAGCGACGAGGATGGATTTTGTCTACGCAGTACGCATGCATGATGGCCGGGAAAGGGTAAAAAGGCAGAAGAAAGAGTAAGAAGGTGAACGTTTTTTGTTAAATGGCATGTTCATTACACTGTTGGAATTCTGGTATGGGGTGCAATTGCTTATGTGTCTAAATCACCTTTAGTACCTATTCATTAGAGGTTACATGACTTCACAACGTTACGTGCAAGAAATTGTGGTGGTGCCTCATCACGTGTCATAGCTAAGGACACTCCAAAACCCAACTTTTCAGCAAGAAAACGCCCGGCCTCATATAGCAAGAATACATTAGACTACTTTAACCATGCTTTTTTTCTTCGGACAATCCACAAAGGCTAAAACCCTGAATACTAACGTACCATGGGTGTCTTAAGCGAAGTAAGAGAGAGTTTGTTGACACGGGACTTAAATACTTGAAGATTTGGGGAGAAAGGAAAGATCTCAGCGGGCAGCAGGTTCCACATTTTAGAAACTCTAGGGATAGGGAACGAACAAAGTGGCACCACGAGTCTCTCTGTTAGGAACAGTGAGTGGAGGAATTATACTGAACAATTCTTTAGAGCAGAAGCCATGAAAGTACCTATAAAAAGCGATAAATTCCCCACAGCCCGACGATGAGCAAGAGAAAGAAGCCTTTTTGTAAGTGAAGGATCAATCATAAAACGAATAGCTCTTCTTTAAATGGAATTAAGAATGCTTAGGGTTGTAAGGAACTCCATGCTCCAGATATGAGAACAATATTTCAAGGGAGGTCGGATTTGGAACACATATAAAGTGTATAAATTAGAAGAGAAAAATACGTTTTGGCTCGAAAGAAAAATCCAAGCTTTTTTGAAGCTGCCGTGGCTATAGATACAATGTGTTTTTGCCACTTAAGGTTACTTTCAAATGTGACACCCACAAGATTAAAGGTGTCTTTGCTCTGTAAAACTTAGCCGCTCATGAGTAGAGGATGAGTATTTGATAATTCTTTTCGCGGCAAGGAACATGATTGTGTTTTGGATGCATTAAAATGGACGAGATTTTTGGCGCCCCAATCCAATATTAAATTAAAATCCTGCAAAGGAGATCTGCATCGGTCTACCTTTGTTTTCCAAATCAGGTTGTGATGGGTTTAGAAAACTGAAAACTGGAGTGAAGGGTACTATCGTCGGCGAAACTATGAATGCAATTAGTTGTGGACGAGAGAAGGTCGTTGGTGTGAAGAAGAAACAATGTTGGTGCCAGTACTGAGCCCTGAGGCACTCCAGCATTT
This sequence comes from Listronotus bonariensis, assembly GCA_014170235.1. Classification (NCBI taxonomy): domain Eukaryota; kingdom Metazoa; phylum Arthropoda; class Insecta; order Coleoptera; family Curculionidae; genus Listronotus; species Listronotus bonariensis. Next base: position 12,861 of record JACEGR010007453.1, read on the forward strand.
ACTTGGTGAAAGCTTGAAGAATGACCGTCCACAATAACTGATATACGTCGATCAGATAGATAACTAGAGAGCCAAGTACAGAGTTTAGTTGCAAGTCCATTGGAGAGAAGTTTATTAAGAAGTGCGGCATGCCAGACCTGATCAAAAGCTTTGGAAATATTAAGAGCAACGATCTGGGATTTACCCAGAAACTCGAGAGACTTATTCCAGCAGTGTGATACGAAGGAAATAAGATCTGCTGTAGATCTTTTGTGGCCAAATCCATACTGCCTGTCATGCAAAATGCTGAAATTGATGTGTTGCTTTGGCCCCCAAGATCTCCTAACTTATCTATATTTATAGCACACGTATGGAACATTATCGGTAGGAGACTACTAAATTTACAAAAACCTTATTAAACTTTAGTGGCACTTCGGCATGAGGTAGAGGTAGTCTGAAATGAGGTATCCCAGGAGGATATTAATCATTTCATTACATTCATGCCTAGATGCCTTTATTAATGCATCTAGGCACATTCATTAATATGTAACACACCGTGGTGCGTCAAACCATTATTAGAGGTAAAAAAATTAAATTTGGTTTAATTTTAATTAAATTGGATTAAAAATTCCAACATTTGTTAAGTTAGGCTAAAATAAACACATGTTTACTGTGTGTTCAGATTTCCATGTTACTGTAGTATATTTATAAAATATAGACTAAAAAATCAACCATTAAAGTTTTGTACTGTAGTAAGGTAGTTAGAAAACACCCTGTATTATTGAATACCTCTCTATTTGGCAGTTTAAGTGCGTTAATGTTGTTTGATTTATTATGGTAAGAGGTGTGAAATTAGGGAATATAAGAGGCCATCCGGGTAATAAACAAGTTTAAAATTTAGGTAAAAGTTATCCTAATATGTGTTTTTGTACACTTTTTCTTTAACAAAGTAAAATGTCTTTTTAAGAAAAATTGTTTTTTTGTGTCTTTGATTGTAAATAACCTTACTAAAACCTTTGCTTTCACTGCTAAAACTCTATTAGCTTTATATTTCTGATACAATTTACGACTTTGAAATTCGACGTATCTTTCTCGGGACATGATCTGAAAGTGTCACAAACAGAACGATTTAATGCAGTTAGACATGGTAATGAAAACTTATTAGTACAACTTTTTACTTTATCACAAAAGAGAGCAAAAATATAAATACATATTTTTTAAGTTATTGTATAATGACATTTTAATACCCATTCAGAAGAAAATTAAATCTATATTATTGTAAATTATATTATTTTTTACACGGTAGTAAAGCAGAATGTAATACAGGGTATCCGAGATACTTTGGATATGAATTCTATGAATAATTTTAAGCAAAAATGATCTCATCACCTCATTATCTGAGTTTAAAGTCTAAAGCTTAAGAAAAAAATGTGATTTATTTTAATAAAATCGTAATGACAGTGCAGTTAATAACGATGTTCAATATGACCTCTATGATATACCCTATCTGAGCCGGTGGTACTGGCTGGGAATAAAATACTGGTATGATCAGCGTCGGACTGGTGTCATAAGGGCCTACCGGGCAGAGAACTCAATAGGGCCCAGAAAACTGGGTATATTATCTACCCATGGGAAAAAACAAATAAAAAGTTTAAATTATTATATATTAAAACAAAAACAAATAACATATTCTATTATCTGCAGTATACTAATAAAAGCTACGTTACCAGACATCAGGAACTCAACCTTTAGTCCTATAAAGTTAGAACATAAAATGGTAAAAAAACAAAAAGTAAAATTTATAAAAACTTACTTATAGATAAGAATTTTTTTTTCAACAGCAACGTAGAATTTGCAATTTTGTCAATTAAATGATCATAGTCTAAACCTTCAAGCAAATCTGCTTCTGAACTTATTATTATAAAAGCTTCTACCAAGTCTTGCCCTAAAAGGGATCCAAGACAATTTAAGACTAATTTTAATTTGGAAAAAAACACGCTCACAAGCAACTTGCGTACAAGATAATGTCAAAAGACACTTGTATACTATATACAGATGGCTATATGCTCCGACATGCAAATTATGCTCAAGAAGTATTTTTAGGAAACAATGTAAGCAACCTGCACAGTTTTTTTTTTTTTTTGTAAAGTTTGGAGTAGTTTTATTATTATCATCATCATCAGATTCGGATTCACTGTTTTCTAGAATATCCCTCTGGTAAGCATGACGAATCTTCTGTCAGGATTTTTAGATCTTTAAATTTTTTTGCAAAATTAATCAGTTCTGTTTTAATACAAGAAGCAGGTAATCCCGACAGTTTTGAAATTTCCTCAAAAACACTATTATCTAATAATTGCTCAAAATTTCGCGGATCAAAAAAGTAAAAAGAATCATAAATGGTTTTGTGCTTTTCAAATCTATTTTCTAAACTTTGTGTCACTTGATTTATTATTGCTTTATATGTCTCAATTTCAAAAGCTTTGTAAGGACCCTGCTCAGTAATTTCGAAAATTTCGTCGGAGGCATCTTCTACAGACATTTTTTTACTTTTCTTGTTCTATGTACCGGAAAGTTCTCTTCAATAAGTATATCTTTTTCTATAATACATGGCCTCTTATTAATTAAGTTAATAAATTTCTTAGTGTTATCATAATTTTTCTTTAATTGTTAAACATTTTTTCTATTTCGGATTTTGCATTCATTATTATTTTAAAAGCAACCTAAAAATTTAATCCTGTGGTTTGTAAATAATTTGATGCTGGGGTTAATATATTAAAAATTTGAAGAAATATTAAACTTAAAATTATAGTTTCAAAACTCGTCCATGTATTAAATAAAGAATTTGCCCCCGACGATGTTTTACCATCAAATTTGTTTTCTTGATCGCAAGATATATATTTTAAAGCTTTGAGCAGGCTGGAGTATAGCTCTTGCCCTTGCTTTGCTCCACCAACGGGTGTTACAATTTTTTTAAGGTTCTAAAATCATTACCTTGGTCTTTCCACATTGAATCACGCTTATAAGATTCAGAAAAAAGACTGCAGTGCCATTAAGAAGACCAAACAAATTTTTTACATTTAATTAAGCATTCGGTTGTATCACATACTACTAAATTTAGGACGTGGGCATAGCACCAAGTGTATACCGAATAATTAGCGTAATTTTTGATATGAGCCTGTAGTCCGTTGTATTGCCCAGACATGTTTGCGGCTCCGTCAAACGAACAGCCAATAACATTAGCGATTTCCAAATTCATTAATTTAAGTTCTTCATTTAAATGGTTGTATAAAGCCAAACCTGATGATTTTTTAAAATTTATCAAATATATCAAACGTTCATTTACTTTACCATCATAAACATATCTTGCAATAATAGCCTGTTCCCTTACACTTACATCCTGAGTCGAATCAATTTGCACACTAAACTTGTTGGCTTTTTGAATTTCTAAAGATATTTTCTATAACTTTGTTAACAAATGTTTTACTAAGAAAAGTTAAATGAGACACTCTACCTTGTTTGTTATCATGTTTTCGATAAGAAATTTTATTGATATGGGTTTTCATGATATTGTCATATTTTGCTAGCAACAACCATAGGTCAAGAAAGTTGATACGGTTGATTTTAAAATTCGTAGTAGCTAATGAGCTGCTACTTTCTTCTTAACCTCGATACGCAAGGTGTTGCTTGGAAATAAAAATAATTATATCAATGATTCTTTTTACGATTTCTCTGTTATTAATTATTTCACTTTTTCTTTGATTAGCCAGATCAACATTTATTTTTACCTCGATATTCTGATTGCTTATTGCCCTAAAGTAGGCTTGCACAGATAAGGAATGACCGAGCGACTGCTCTTTAACACGTTGAGTTGAATGCCGAAATTCGCTCATTCCTTCTGAACTAAATATTTGTCTATTTTTAACATTACTAAAAACCAGGCAAATAGAGCAGAACAGCTTATTTAATTCCACAGAATAAGACAACCAGTTTCTAACAACGAGTTCCCCGTTTGGTAATTTTCTCTGGTACAATTTGGGATTAAACGGCAGCTTAGGATAATCGGAATAAGTGGGTTGATTTGGATGTTGTTTAACAAAATTTAGCTTTTCTTGTACTGTTGCGTGAGTAGGAGGAGAAAAAAATTGTATTACATTATTTGTCTTAGTTGAAATATCTGTTAATTCCATAGTGTCACCTTCATTTTCTGATAAATCCGATTCCGAATCCGAAGAGTTTGAAGATAACAAAACCGAAGCTTCTGATATTTTATAAGCCGAATCTGTCGAATCCTGAACATAAGGCTCCAACAGTTATTACCTTTGTCTGCAATTACACTGCTATGATCGATGACATTTTGGCTACTAGTAGGTGAAGGCTCTTTTAGATTAAAAAATGACGTGATCTTCATGGAGGATACTGATGCAGTCTCCATAGCCTTTTTTCTTTCACACTTACACTAAACCTTCATAAAAATTATTAACTAAAAAATTTGCAAGAAAAACTTATTCAATGCAAACAGAAATAATCCTCAAACGTAGTGCGTATGTAAACATACACACACAAGTCGCCAGCAAGCGATCGCGGGTAATCCCTGGCTAAAATTCTGTCCTTAGCTGGGGGTTGGGGATTCCCCGCGATTTGTTTCTCTTCTTCTTATTTTTTAATGGCTGTTACTCACTAGGGGCAATTTGCCAGTCTATGTGTAAACTTTTTGTTGTTCTATGTTTTTACTAGGGGCCCATTTACATTTAGAAGGTGGGGGCCTACCGGGCAAATGCCCGGTTGCCCGGCGGGCCAGTCCGACACTGGGTATGATCATGGGCGTAGACAGGATTTTGTTTAGGGGGGAGCAGGCAGGGAAAAACTGATAAATATAACGGTTGTTTCTCAAAAGTGGTTCCCCGTTATAATTTTTTAAATACAATTTGGTATGTTGGTGTTTGACACATATGTGCATTGGTAACCCAAAAATGACCGCTATTTTCGTAATTTTATCGTAAGGCGACTTTTTTACCACTTTTATTAACAAAAAGTTTTTTTCAACTTTATTTTTTCCTAGAAACCATTGCATATGGAAAAAATAAACAATATTAATTACTTCTTTATGCTTTTTAATTGGGTAGCTTAATTTTTTTTTTAATTTCTGTTGTTTTTCAAAGTAATATTTTTGCGATTTTAAACCACCTTGTATATCGTACAGCGATTAGCTTTAAGCAATTCAGATGAAGCAAACATTTTTATGAAGAGTAACTTTTTTCGAAATAATAAAAATTAAAAAAAAATGCAGGTATAGTTAAGTCCATCTGTGTACACACTGTATATTTATTATACAGGGAGTTTTCTAATTACGGTATTAAAAATAAATGCCTATTTTCGAGCTAATTCTATAAAAAAATGCTTTTATAAACATAGGTCCGGAATTGCTTTGTTTCAAAGATACACAGGGAGGGAAACTTTTATTAATATATTAATTAGATACTTATGCAATTTTTATAATCTTTGGCAGTGTTATTTATAGAGGCTTATGTAGCCGTAATTTAATTAAATTTATTAAATCTCCTGGCGTCTCTAGTATAACTTAGTAAGGCATACAAAATAAAGGAAAAATTATTTTACAATATTTACTTAAAATTTGGTAGCAACACCAATGCAGAAAATGCAGAACTAGACAAAAATAACATTAAAAAAATATACCAAATAAAGTGATTCCAAAAGTGTTCTATGTTTCTTGGGATGCAAAAACATTATTATTGTTATTTTCTTCAACACTACGAAAGAAACAAAAAACAAAATGAAGAAACAAATAAAACTTTATTAATATTAGGCTTATTTAAATAATATATAGAAAAAACGCAAAAGTCAGTACAATTTAATTTTTTCAGAAATATTCGTTTAAGTTCCGCTCGAGACACCACTGGCTAAATAAGCCCTTTTAAAACTACAACACTATAAAATATAAACAAAATATTATTTCGCTTTCCTTTAGAATAAAATTAAAAAGTTTATTTAACATTTTAAGAAAATTAAAACTTTTAAACATTATGAAGAACAATTCTGCTCTTACACAATATAATAAAAGTTATGATTACTTTAAAAGAAATAAAATAATAAAATATTTAATATTATGTTACTTACAATACAAAGGTTTTAATATATAAACAAAGGTTCATTAACAATATAAAATTTTAAAAAAATTGGTAAAGGAATATTTAAAATATTAATAAAAAAAAGTAATAACATCCTGTATCTTGGAATCAATCTGAACTTTTTATTTCATAAAATAAGCTTATAATTATTCATTTAATTTTTCACCACAATTAGGAAACACTTTGTATATATTTAATGTATTTATCGTTGCGGAGTCCTTAAATCTACGTATAAATTTAACATCTACAAAATAATTAATAATTTAGGCCACAGCTAGGGAGGGGGGACCTGCCCCCGCCTGCCGGTACCTGGCTACGCCCATGGCTATTATGTTAAGATTTTTAGCGTCCCAATCCAATAATTAAATAAGATCCTATAGAAATTGGTTTGAAAACCCAAAAACTGAAGTGATTGAATTGGTCGTTAATGTGCAGAAAAAACAAAGTTAGTGCCAGTAGTAAGCCCTGATCTACACCATTATTAGCTTGGAGAAAGCTTAAAAAGTGGCCATCTACAATAACTGATATTAGTCGATTGGAAATAACACTAAAGAGCTAAAAACAGAGTTTAGTTGGAAGACCATAGGAGGTAAGTTTTTAAGAAGCGCATCATGCCAGACCTGGTCAATAGCTTTGGAAATATCAAGAGAAACATCTGAGATTCACCTAGAAACTTAACAGACCCTTTTATTTTAATTGTTTTTACTAATTCTTCGTCTGATAAGAAAATTAAAAAAAATTATTTGGTAAATTAAAGCCACAGCGATAAAAAACACATTTAAAAAAATATCTATTGGACCTCAAAAAATATGTTAATTGTTTATATCTGTATTCAGATGAAGTCAATCAAACTAACAATTAGACTATGGACGAACTCTTTCAGTAAAAATTACCTAAACAGGTGTGCTGTAATCATTAATCTATAATGAAGATAATGAAAGATAATCTCTTATTATATTAAGATGCAATCATCAACGTAAACGTGTGTATCTGAGACGTCCGTATCTCTCTTGATCTATAAAACTGCTAAATTCAATATAAACTAATTTGCTGTAGATCTTAAATGATGTATATGTTGGTTTTAATTTATCAGTAATCAAAAGTTATTAATAGATAAACGATGAAAGGAAGTAAATGTTATAAGGTTAGCGTGGTTTTATACCGAATGTTCTGAAAATGGCATATGAGGAGGTGATCTGCAAACCGCCGCGCCGTTTTTGACAAAAGCAACCAAACCGAGTTATGTATGGAATATTATATTTTAATAGTGTTCCATGGCCAAATTAGAGATTTTATTAGGTAACTGTATTACAAAAACTGCGGTTTGTAAATTACCTCCTCCTTTAATGATTCAACTAAAACTTCCAATTTTTTTATATAAAAAATAAGAAACACTTTGATAATAATGGTTTATTTTGAAGTTTGCGAAATTTTTTGGTTAGCCTTCCCATAGAAAAAACCAGTGGGAATCATCTAGTTATTTCTTTTCCCCAATTTTAATCAAATTTTATTGTTAAATCGAGAATTTGCCAAAATATCTGTTTTTCAAAAAACTATAGCTATAGTTAATTTTCTTTTCTTTATCCTTTATAATTTTTAATTTTTATACAAGTCTTTCAGATGCCTCTAATTATACGAAAAAGGCAGTTGCAGATATTTTTGCAAAATTAGTAATTTGACGATAAAATTGAATTACATTTACGAAAAAAAGCGGTTTATCGAATAAATTTTCACTTCTAACAAAAAATCAACTTTTTCCGCAAAGTCCAAAATAAATATTTTTTTAATTAGTGTTTTTCCAAATATACAATTAAAAAGGCAGCTAGTTGTTTTTTGAATTTTCTTCGTATTCCGCTTTGTTTTCTAAAAAAAAATAAGCTACTTTAAGTGATACTAAAATAGAAATAAACTGCTATAACAAAATCCAAAATTAAATAAATATTGAACAATATTGACTTTAGTAAATAAGAAAAATGACGATTTCTAATAAAACACACACGACGGTTCATTTACTTTAAGTTTTTTTTTTAAATTTTTGTTTTTTTACCATGTTGCAATGATCTGAAAAATAAATATGGATGAATGCAGCGAAAATCACAATAACCCCTACGTGGGCACCGCGCAGTACACTTGTGGGCATGCGCAATAAACATTTACTGACTAGCCGAAAACAAACAACAGGACCGGGTTTAACATTTTGTATATGATTCATTTATAAAGAAAATATACCAAGTAATTTTGGGGTATACATATTTAAATATTTTATTTTAAGTCTGTATTCGTCTTTCATAGCAGTCCCTAAAAAGTAAACCGGTTTTATATTGGGGACTATTTTTTGTTGTATATTTTTTTATTTTTCGGTCGTATCGCCGATTTTATTAAGATTTAGCAAACGAGAGTGCTTAGAAGCACTGATCTCAATTTAAATTCCATTTTATTACTAAAACACCTTCTTTTTGATTCATGAGGACCCACTTTTACTTAACCTCAAACCTGCACGCTATTTTATGTATTATTATCTTCCTTCTTAACACTACCTTGACACAACAAAACTGAATAGTTGGTATTTTATTATAAAAGCAATTAGATTTGGTGTAACTTGTTTGAGGAATAAATCTCAATTCATAAACTGATATTTCGTTCCCGTTGGCGTAGCAGTTGTCGTTCAGTTAAGTTTGGCGTGTAATGCCATTGAAATTGTTTATTTTTGGGGTTAGGGCCAAACTGACCTTATATTTGTAATTGAAACCACAAAAAAAAGCGAATCACAAATATTAAAATTGGTAATGTACCCAGTAAGTAATTATTGATTTAATTTGCCTACAAATGCCAACTTGAAATAAACTTGATAATGTAATAATCTTAAACTAGGCTTAAAGCGCAATGGAATCGCTTGGACTATTTAATTTTATTCAAAACATTCCACAGAAAGATACCTATGTTCCTTTTTTAACATACGAGCAATAAGCAATCTACAAGATATTATATGGTATAAATCGTCCTCAATATCACAAAGCGGCGTATCTTTATGTTTAAATTTCACGAGGGTGCTTTTTAGGTATTTTTTGTACTACTCTTTTTTAGTAAAATGAAATAGGCTTAGTATTATATTTCTATAACTTTTAAAGATATCAAAATCTAACATATGCCAATTTGTAATATTAAGAAGCAACTTTTTTAAGCAATTACATCAGCTCTAGTCAATTTTCCTACTTTTTGAGATACGCCACATCGTGATATTGCCGACGAAATTGCTTATGGCTACGTGTTATAACTTGAAAATATGTCAAATTATTTTAATTAAACTGCCATATTTTATTTTGTGTAATTATAAATGCATCAGTCCAATGCTAATACAGGGTGTCCGACTATATTTTAACCCATTTTCACCGCGAATAATTTTAAAAGAAATAAAATTATCAAAATGCGGTTTTCGCGAAAAGCCTTAGATTTTTTTAAGTTTCTTTTTATATCCTTGCCATTTGGTTGTGACATTTATTTCTTACGAAAACGGTCAATTTTCGTATATAGGGCAAGTTTGTTATTTTAAATGGAACCCCATATATATTTTTCTATAATCCTTAAATACAATTTTTCCCGCTAAAAAAAAATTAACCCAAACCATGACTATTTCAAAAAATAATGGATTTATTGATCTCTAAAAAATTGACTGCATGGCAATAAAGAGTATTATTTAAAACAGGAAATTTGCTACTTACTCATTATTTAATTTTGGTTATGCAAAACTTAAATTAAATAAAAGTTTAAAAAACACCAAGAATTACTCACAACGCACAAATGAAACACCAAATACCAAATAACTATATCTGATAACGGTCGACCGTAGATGGGAGATTTGGTTTGGTCGGTCGACGGCGTCAATTTTACCTGGATTTTACGATCGGGAAATCCCAAATTATAAATTAAATTAGGATGAGTGTGACCCTGTCACCGCATAGGTTAACGTTTTCAGTGTTGCAACCACTATATTTATTAAAATACTGCTAATTTTGTCAATGTTGCCAACACTATATTGGGTTTTAAATAAAAAATGCTAACCTTTATAACAACTGCGCATGTGCAAAGGTGTACAGCAATTCTCCCAGTGTGGGGTAAAAATTCTTGCGCAGGTCTATTGAAAATATATGGGGATCATTTTCTATTAGCAATCCTTTTAATTTTTAGATCATTGCCATGTTGTCTATAGTTACTTTTTAGAAGAAATTAAAGTGGTCCTAATTTTTTTTTAAACAAAGCTGGATACGAAGCAAATACAGTAAACTAAAAAGTTACATTTTTATAAGCTTAATAAAAAACTTAGTGAAAAGTAAGTTTTTTTTAATAATATTGGCTGTGGTGCCCACTAAGACGCCACTGTCTTATTATATTAGATAAGTGTACCAAATTCTAAATCGGTTAAAGGATTGTTAAGATATTTAAAAAATATCGATTTTTTTTAACTTTAACATTCTGTATCTCAGAAATAAGGCAAGTCCGAACATATGTTTATTGCAACTTTTTTCATAAAAAGACCTAAGAAATCACTACTTTCGTTTTTGTACATTAGTTAATAAATCTGTATCAATGTTTAGATGTAGGTTAACATGTTTTTATTTAAAATGCTGTTAAAAATATTAGAAGGTTTGGAAACAATGATTTCTTTAATTGCTCTGTTAATATTGGTGGTAAAAGATATTGTACTGAGAGAAAATTTTCTACGAGAAAGAAACGGTTTTTTCCAAATAGCAGCTAACAAAAAAATTGGAAAACAGTGCTTTTAAAATTGGATTGCAAAATTATTGTGCAAAAACTATTAAACAAAATTTGTCATGAAGTTTCGCCATAGCCTAAAGTTCTTTCTAGTCAAATAAGGAGGTACTTTAAAAAAATCATTGTTTTTTTATTGATTCAAGACATAATACAACTTCCCGCTTGCGGGAAATTTAGTACAAATTCTTCGTTTTTATATAGGTGATCTGCCAGTTCACAGGGCTTAATAGTTTTTGAATAAACTTAGTCAAAATCCCACCATCAAAGCGGCCATATATTCGTGACTATAATGATAAGAATTGTTGGCGAGAAAACAAGATGATATTTTTTAAGGCATTAATATGCCTAAGAAATATAGAATAAACCTGTTGTTTATTATTATTATAAAATTAATCCTAAAATTTCCTTTCTTATATTAACGCCCCGTATACATCGCATTCAGAGTCGACTTTTTAATTATTAATTAAGCCGACTCCTGAAATGGAGCTGGCTCGTCGGTAAGCTATACTTACAACTTATTAATGATCCGCTTTCAAGAAATATTGTTTTCTCATATTTTTTAAATTTATTGGGTCGCTAAGTTATGCGCTGTTGCCACTCCTTCGTGCCCCGGCTCAAAATTGCATTTTAACCCACGGATCTAATGATGGAGTTTTTGCACTTGCCTATAATTTTATAAATTGCATAATTTTTCCGTGCTAAAAGCGGTTTTTACAGATTCTCTAACTTGGCACGCGCATTTTGACCCAAAAATACATCAGATCTCTTTCTTTATCTATTAAAGAACCATAGGGTTAATGTATCCTTTCAAAGAAAACTCGTCAAATTACCACCAAAGGAAGTATTGTCATTTACTCACAGAACTAGGAATGGGCTAGCAGTTACCTTCATGGTCCTCTTTTTTTAAGTCGTGTATTGGTGAAACCTTAGAAAAGGTATTTAACAAACTCTATCCGCGATTCAAATTAAGAAACACAGTGGTCAATTAGCTGATAAAAATGGGTAGATTTAAAATGGCGAAAAATACAGTGCATTTCAATTGAAACGAACCACCCCCTATAAATCCGTTATTTCTACACTTAGCAGAAAATCCTAAAACACGTAATTTATTTTTAGGGGGAGCTTTTGGTTACTTTGGTTACTTTTTTAGGGTTATTTTCTCCGGTTACCAGCACAAACGCAAAAAAGTTTAAATGGGAAAGGGGGTCAATTGATACCTTCTCTTAAAGAGTTTATAATTCTCTTTTTAGCATTTTTTAGTTTTTCAAAATCGAGTAAATAGTTTTCGAGGAAATCCATCCTATATTTTGGGTTATCTGTTGACTGACTCACCTCTAAAACATTTTATTTTCTAAAATATCAAAATAAAAATTATTCGATTGACTTTTTAACGATTTATTTGATTGTTATTACTTTTGGCATAGCCGGAAATGCCCTTAACTTTTCTATTTGAAATGAGACATTTGGATTATTGTTATAGACCAGATCGTATGGGCGCCAATGCATCAAAAATTATTCTCATGGATTTTTTTTTGCTAAATCATGTTTAGAATAAAATGCTAATTACGACGACCCATGAAGCCGGCTCGAACTTTGGTCAGATGTTTTTTTAAACGCATTTGTTTTGACAGCTAAGAAAAAATTGCATCAAATAAAAAAATATATATTTTTTCACTTATTTTTAACCAAAAATGACTTTTTACATTTTTTCGAAAAATTAATATTTATCAAGTTATATTCATTTAAATTTAAAGCTTCATTTTGACGCGACGACAAACTTTTTTCCTTAGAACGATTTTCGTTGGTGGTAGCATATAGGTATAGAGATTAAATATGTTGATTTGATAAATATTAAAAAACTAGGATGACGTACCCCGCCATTAGTCAATGTGGGTGTTAAATTTTATAAACATTATTTAACCATCAGAAAAAAATCAGCTGGTTAGTAGTTATTTTTCACGACATGGTTAACCATACATGTTGGTAGTAAGGGACTCTTAATGAAAACTTACTTATTTTGTAGGACTAATATGATTTCGGTTTATTTTAATAAATATCTTAAAAATTAAGAGAGAAAATCCCTGCTTGTTATAAATTTTTGATATCTGCTAAATCAACACATTTAATTCCTGCTACCCCTTGTAAGCTACCACCAACGAAAATTGTTGTAAGGAAAAACGTTGGGCATCTCGTCGTAATAAAGGTACGTACGAAAAATTAGCTTGTTAGTAATGACTTGAAAAAATGGTCCAGGGATCTCTAACTATTTACTATTTAAATAATGTATGTAGGTATGAACATTTTCACAAAATGTATTTTTTTATGGAAACCTCGAACTTTTTGTAATACTTGTAGAGTAAGCGATTTGATATTTGAATTCCTAGATATATATTTTTTATTTCTAAACAAAGTTTATTTTCGTGTTTTAAATCCCCAAAAATCTTTGCACTTTTCCTGTATAGTGTGGTTTGCATATAAACCGCACCTAAATCGGCCTGGTGTACTCTAAGGTTACCACGAAAACTACCTTAAGGTGTCGCGGCCCCTCCCTCATGGTGAGATTTGGTGAGATTCACCTCGACCCCCTTCCCTTCTAAATGTCTCGCGTAATTTATGGACGCCCCCTTCTAACCGTTTTTAAAAACGCATTAAATTTAACCGTTTAATTGAAATTTAAATTTAAACTCAAACTTAAATTTGAAAGATGTTTTCCAACAACAACGTAAATCTTTGCAGGATGTGCAAAAACTGAAAGGTGTTGTCGGGTTGAAATTAATTACGGCGTAATCAAATACGTGTGTGTTTTAAATAAGACGGAGTGGTCAAGTTTTTTAATTGTGAAATTAATATAATTATCGGTAATTTTCAGTTTAATGCATACGAAATAAAGGCAACGTGAAATAAGCCCAACTTGTGAGCTTGATCCATACATTATTTAATATTAATTTTATAATTTTGCGTACCGACTTCATTGAGGTATAAAATATGTCTTTAATTTTAATTTAGTTCTTAATTTTATGCGAATAACTTAAAAATAATATGTGAAAAGATGTTTTCAGAAGATTTAAATACAGATTGTTCTAAAAATAATATCTCTCTACAAGCGTTAAAAAATTTATACTTTAAGTCAGTGTGTTGTTTCAATTCCTACTATAAAGTATTTTAATATGAATAAAGGTATGCAATGAAACTGTTAACGTGACTCAACTGAACCACAAGATCAAGTCCCCATAAATTCCGCCATTACCTTTTTACTTTAGGTGTCACTTAACTTAAAATTTATCAGGTTGCGGATAAATTTAGCAAAAAATCACCGAAAATTATTAAGGGTGTTTGGCCCATCTTGTTTGATAATAACTTTAGAACAAATAATGTTTTCAAGATGCTGTATTCGCAGAAGCTTGTTTTTTATTTTAATTATATTTGTGCTATTTTGTTGTGATATTCCGGTAACATGAAAACAAAATGTCGATTTTTCGATATAGGGCAATTTTGTTATTTTGGATGCAATAGTAGGTAAACTCCTAGGGTAAAGTGACCACATTTTCAATCATTAAAATCGAGACAAGTGAAAGAAAATGCTTTGCTTCGTACTTGTTAAGTTTTTCCTCAAAATTTTTTGAAGAGCAAATAAAAAGTCATCACTTTTCAAAATACCCCTATCCCAAGGTCCTTACCTCCGTGAGAAAACTCATCCCACCTCATATCGGGAATTTTTTCAAAAAATCGGGACATTTTGTCAAATCTGCGGGACGCGGACAAACCTTCAAAAAGCGGGACTGTCCCGCCGAAATCGGGACGTGTGGTCACTTTATCCTAGAGCCAAGCCTAAATTTTAATTCTGTTAATAAAAAAATAAGAGCTTTGGAACAATCGTACCGTGCGCCCAGTCTAACTTGTCCACATTTTAAATGACTATAACTTTTTGGTTTTTTAACTTAAAAAAATTATTTAAAAACAAACTTGTGCAGTGAATTATATAGTTTTTTTTCGTTATGAAGATTGCACAAAACAATTTTATTAACAGAAATAATTGACATCAATTAGTTTTTTTAAATGAAACACCCTGTATATCCATCTTTATTAGTTTCTGAAATATGATCATTTAATTCTGAAAAATAATAGATATAATTTCCATTAAATCGATACTTTAAGCTTAGACCTGCGTAGGTAGGTATAGTGGAAATTACATACATACACGTATAATATTTTTTAGATTTAAATGGTCATAGTTCCAAAACTATTAAAGATAGATATATCAAATGTGGTATTTTTGTAAAGCTCTTTAAAAGACCTCTTTAATAGTGGTATAATATACAGGGTGTCCCATTTAAAAAAGGAAAGTTATGTTAATATATTCTGTTAATAAAATTGTTTTGTATATTTTTCATAACAGAAAAACACTTGATTATTTACTGTACAAGTTGATTTTTGGATCATTTCTTTAAGCTAGGAAACAAAAAATTTATAGACATTTAAAATGTGGACAAGTTAGATTTGACGCACTGTACTTAGTACCTATATCATGCACTATGTACTATGGCAGCCTCCAACTCCTAAATTCTCTAGTCCAAAAAAATCGACAATTTTTTTTAATATATCGAGAATATTGTTTAAGATAACAAAAAAATATCCTATAGGCCTGAAGGTTTGAGCCCTTAATATTAATATTAGGAGGTCTATCTTCGTGACTAACAGTATATTTTTATGCAAAACTCGCAAATAGTTGATATGAAACATTTTAGAAGCACACATTCTTAAAGAAAATTAACTTTCCTACAAAAAGCGTCTTTTTGTAAATTGTCGTCAAACAAGCCGTTTTCATGTCATCGGGCTTTAAACACTGCTCTATTTTTTAAATTTGGATTTTTGTACTAAATATCAATATTTAAATAAATTCAATACACACTTTTAAAGGAAATTTGATGCGCTACAAAAAGGTCTCTTACATTATTTAATACGTTCTCTCCTTCAAAAGTTATTCGACAAATTACTTTTGGATTAAACTTCGTCGTCAAACAACTTTTGAAGGAGTGAATGTATAGAAAAATTCAAAGACCTGTTTTGTGGCGCATCCACTTTCCTTTAAAAATGTGTAATGTTTATTTAAATATTAATTAATTAATTTGTAGTAGTAATAAAAATCCAAGAAGTCAGTCGAAGAAACAAACTTAAAAAATAATTTAAACTTCGATTACATCGAAACGGCTTATTTGACGACAAGCTACGAAGAGGACTTGACGCCAAGGACTCCTTTGATAACCGTATAAAAAACAAAGTACTTTCTTGCTCAAATGGCAGTAAATCCTTCTGGTCCTTTGCCAAAAACATCAGTAGAAATTTCTGTACCAGTTCTTTTCCACCATTAACTTTGGAAGATGAAATTATTTCTACATCTAAAGGAAAGGCCGAACTATTTGCTAAACAATTTGCTGCCAATTCAACCCTTCATCCACCTGTCAGTCATCCAATTCCAACTGTTCCCCCAGTTCCTCACAAAATGCCCAATATTATTTTTAAGGTATAACACATTAAGCGTATCCTTTCTTCTCTTAACACCAAGAAATCGTCTGGGCTAGATGGAATACCAGCAATCGTTTTAAAAAAATGTGCTCCTGAACTTGCACCTATTTTAACCAGGCTCTTTTGAATTTCCTATGACACGGGTATATTTCCAGACAGCTGGAGAGCTGCACGTGTCCAGCCTATTCCCAAGAAAGGATCTAAATTTCTTCCATCCAACTATAGACCCATTTCACTCCTTTCAATGCTTTGTAAAGTAATGGAGAAATCCATTAACTCGCAAATTCTTAGGTACTTAGAAAAACATAAAATTTTACATGACAGGCAATACGGATTTCGTCACAAGAGATCTACAGCAGATCTTCTTTCCTTCGTTTCACACAACTGGAACAAGTCTCTTGAGTTTCTAGGTGAGTCCCAGATCGTTGCTCTTGATATATCTAAAGCTTTCGACCAAGTCTGGCATGACGCTCTTCTTAATAAACTTCCCTCCTACGGTCTTCCAACTAAACTCTGCTCTTGGCTTTCCAGTTATCTTTTTATTGGACGTATATCAGTCATTGTTGATGGCCACTCTTCAAGTTTTCACGAAATTAATGCTGGAGTGCCTCAGGGTTCAGTACTAGCAACAACTTTGTTTCTTCTTCACATCAACGACCTTCTTTCTTCCACAACCAATCCCATTCATAGTTATGCTGACGATAGTACCCTTCATTCCACTTTTCAGGTTCCCAAACCAATCTCTTAACCCGACTTGGAAAAGCAAACGCAGAGCGATGCAGATATCTCTTTCACAGGATCTCAATTTGATATTGGATTGGAGCGCCAAAAATCTCGTTCAATTTAATGCATCCAAAACACAATCGTGTTCCTTGTCGCGAAAAAATCATCAAACACTCATCCTTTGCTTATGAGTGGCCAGGTTTTGCAGAGCGGGGACACATTTAACCTTGTGGGCATCACATTTGAGAATAATCTTAACTGGCATAAACACATTGTATCTATAGCCACCGCGGCTTCAAAAAGCTTGGATTTCTTTTCCGAGCCAAAAAGTATTTTTCTCCTTTCAATTTATACACTTTGTATGTATCCCAAATTCGACCCTCTCTGGAATATTGTTCTCATGTCTGGGGAATGACATCCCCTACAACCCTCAGCATTCTTGATGCCATTCAAAGAAGGGCTGTTCGTCTTATTAATGATCCTTAACTTACTCAAAGACTTCCTTCTCTTGCTCATCGTCGAGCTGTGGGAGATCTATCGCTCTTCTATAGATACTTTTACAGCTTCTGCTCCGACGAATTGTCCAGTATAGTCCCTCCTCTTGCAGTTCCCAACAGAGAAACTCGTGGTGCCGCGCGTATGCATCCCCATACAGTTCAATTGGACAGGCCCCGAACTTCCCATTTCGTTCGTTCTTTTATCCCTAGAGTTTCTAGACTGTGGAACCTGCTGCCAGCGGAGGTCTTTCCTTCCCCCAAATCTTCAAATATTTAAGTCCCGTGTTAACAAACTCCCTCTTACCTCGCTTAAGACACCCACGGTACGTTAGTATTTAGGCTTTCAGCCTTCGTGGATTGTCCAAAGATAAAAAAAAACATAACCGTACCGAACCGGATTTCACGGATTATAGAAGAAAGTGGGGCAAATTAATTCGGAAAAATCAAAAGCATTTTACATGTTCTCAAAAATATACATAGCATTTTTGTCAAGCTAAATCTATTGTTTTATGTATGTATATTTCTTTGTTTAAATAAAACGGATTTTTCTACTTATGTCTGTTCCCTATATATTCCAAACTTTAAGTGTAGCATAGATAAAAGTCCACAAATAACCACACCGATGTCCCACAAGACCCGCATCATAGCCCGACTTTGTACGGTCTGAAACATGCCCAGGAAATGAAATCATACGTGAATCGGATAGTGCCGATGTTCCCCGACGCAAGCTGTGAGTTTACCGGTGTCACCTTTAATTTCAGTTCATTACGTATAAAAATTTAAACTCGGTTGTTAAAGGTCAGTTGGATGATGTAATTGAAAAGGAACCATGCACCAAATCGCGAAAAATAAGTTTTGGCACCAAACAACTTCCTTTTATTCATTATATATGTGTTTAAAGTTCCAGCTGTTTGCGTCATCTATAAAGTAAAGGCCCAAACGACATAATGCAAAAATGCAGTTTTTCTATATACTGGTTAAGCAAATAGGTATTAGGATATCGGCCAGAAAAGCAACCAAAAATAATGCATGTGACTCATCCAATCCGAAATGTTTACATGCGAGTATTCACGTTAGACTATCTCTTTTTCTCACATTGCCTGGGTGTAAAGTTATTTAGTTGATCCGGTATAAAAGGATCCAAGTAGGGGTTCTCTTTATATAAACTTATTCGTGTAATTTTTTAATAAAAACATTATTTATTTTTCCCGTTTGTTTAAACAGAACCGTGAAACTTTGGATCTTTTTAAAGTACTATTCCAGTTTTATTTATTTATTTAAAAGGAACTATCGCAGTGCCGTATTATCCATTAGGCTGACTAGGCTACAGCCTAGGGCGCCATGAAAAAATAGGCACCAGACAGGGGAGTAATAGGCGCTAGGCAGGGGGTTTAAAAAAAAGTTTAGGTCGGGTGGGGAGTAGAACAAATTTTTATATCAATAAGGTGTTTTGAAATAAATAAAACAGGAAATAGGCGCAAAAAGGAGGGAATGACCTTTTTTTTGCTCTGCTCTTCAAATTTTTTTTCGTGCAAAATAGGCGCTCCGGGAATTCTAGCCTACGGCGCCTCATACAGTTAATATGGCCCTGAACTATCGTCCAAAAAATCAGTGTCTACGGTTTCAAAGTTATGAAATACGGCATTTAGTTGAGTCTAACATTTCCTTTTAAATGACATATCAATAACAAAAGTAATAAGTTTTTAACTTTTGTGCAAGATTTATTTTTTAATACAATCGCTGATAAACCAAATGTCCAATTTGGCGCTCGGTTCCTTTTCAATTAGCATCATACAGTTGTTGTAAACAAACAATTCAAGAAAAAGTGATTTATTAAGTATTAAAAAGTGTAAAATTAATTTTATTGTTACATTATGTGAATAATATGTGAGTAAAACTTACACACATTGATATTTTTTGTTTTAAAAGTTCTTTTAAATTAATATTTTAAGAAATTAAATAAACTGTTTGTTTACTTGTTAAAATACGGTGCAGGGTATGTGGTCGGGCATGGTAATATTAAGCCTACTGCATTTGATTACAACAGTACATTTCAAAACCGAGTCACGACCGTCCTACGGTGTACGACTCGGTGTGGTTATATGTTGTCAACCCTTAAAACTGGGTTACCTTATTTGTAAAGATTTAATTTATGATCAAGTTTAATTTAAAACGTGCTATAATTGACTCATATTACTGCAGTTTGATTAAATACAAAAATTTTGCACCGCACCCCTATATTTCACCGGTGAAGCGCACGGCCACGGGCTTGTTGCGGTTATGTGAGGCCCGACCTTTATGATTGCACTTATTATTGTTGTCAAAAATTTTAATTGTAAATAAAAGTGTCCACATTTTTATACATCTTTAGTCGTAACTAGAAAACTGGAATAGTTTTAAACTATTATCTTATTAGTAAATACCAAATACTGATTTTGTACTTATTATACTATACCTATAGCATATACCTATAGCAAATTAGCCCCGAGAATAGATCTGACCATACTTAATGTAATATTTAAAGGCAACGAAAAAAAACAACAATTAAAACATAATATATTATTAGCCCCATTTGGGATCAAGAATTACGAAATATTAATCAAAGATTCTTGACAGAATAATTGCCGTTTTCCAATAACAATTATTCCGAAGGAATTTTATAAAAAATAATTACTTTAGAATATGCTAAACAGAATATAATATTATGTAAACATTAAGCCATTTACAAAGAGGTAGTTAAGTTTAAAAGTTTATAATCACCCAGGGGCAAGTTCTCGATCTTTATTCAGCAATTTAGCTATGGTGGTTTTTGAGTTAGCCAAATCGGGTGTTCTGTGTTTTAAATAAATTATAAGTTTAACAAAGTAGCCTTTCAGCATTCTTTTTATGTTATTTCTGTTACAACCAGTGGCGACGCTAATGGGGCAGAGGTGGCCCAGGCTCCTCCTAAAAAACGCCTTCCCCACGAACAGAATGTAAATATAATGTTAGAAACATTAAGAAAAAAATCAACAGAGAAAAACTTTCATAACATACCATGCAATTAGTGGTTTACTGAAGACTCTGTTTTGGTTGTCACGGAATCATGCGGTGTTTTGAAGTGTCATCATTGATCATTAAAATGTTTTCGATTTGCATAGAGTGCTTGACCACCCCTAAAAATTCTTGGTTCCTTCTTGGCCACCCCTGTTCGAAAAAGCTTTCATCGCCACTGGTAACAAGCAACGATTCTTTAGATCTTAGTTCGTTTTGTTTCTTTCATGCACTATTTTAATATTTGCAAGAATTTATTTCCAAAATATACGTTTAACAAAAATACAGGGTGTTTTCAAATAAAATAATGATTCTGACAAGCCTTAAGAGATTTTAGGTAAAGAAGTTTTGATTATACAGGGTGTCTCTAAAAGGTCTGTAACAAAATGCTACCACAAATTTATTGGACCAAAATTCAATGATCTAACGCAATTTATTTTGACGCAAATTTGATTGTTGGCAAAATAAAGGGTGTCAAATTTTCCAATTAATTTTAGTAGCGTTAAAATATTTTTTATTATTGTTAGAATTTATTTTACGCAATTTGGTATTGAAGGTTCTCCTGGCTGGAGAAATTTCGCTTATGTTTGTGTTGTAAAATGTAAAGGGAGCCACCATCTAACCTATGTTTAAAATGCCATAACCCTTTTGTATCTCTGTATATTATAGCTCTAGTAAAGACAATTCCTTATCTCTAATTTTCTAAACAAAAAGATTTACTTAATTTATATTGCTACGAGCAACCGTTTTTACGATATTCCAGATTAATTGATATATATTATTTTAAGCCAAAGAATGAGTGGTTGCATTTTGTACAACCATTTTAGGGACTGCCGCCAGGTGGCTTAGATAAAGCGTTAAGGAATGCATTGAAAACATGTTTGTATGAAATAAAACGTTTAATCTAAAATATCTCAAAAACGGTTGCTCGTAGCGATATTTACTAAGTGTACCTTTTTTGTGCAAAAATGAGAGAATAACAATGTTTTCCTTAAGCCCTGAAATACTGAGCCACAAAAAAGTTATGACAATTAAAACATACGCAAAGGACTGGTAAGGTGGCTCCCTCTACATTTTTCAACAGAAGCGTTAAATTTTGAATCCCTACCCTGAAAAATTTCTTAAGCCTGATTTTTGTAGAAAAATTGTTTAATATTAAGAAAGTTATTTAAAAATAACTGAAATAAAATGGAAACTTTAACACTCTGTATCTAGCAAACGATAAACTTTTTGACTATAAGGTAAGCTGTGTTATATATCGTTTTATTTTGGCCCCAGGAGTTTGGGATAGCATTTTGTATAGACCTTTTAGAGACACCCTGTATAAACCTGTATCCTAAATTTTTCATACAGGATGGTAAAGTTATCATATGGTAAATATCATTTTTAAATCAGAATAATACTTTTTCAATTAAGGAATTTCAAAAATACCTAAAGAAATTACTCGTAACAAAATCACTGTTAAGCAGTTTAGTTTATATTTTTGGCCAACGCTCTATTCAATACAGATCTAAAGTAATTAAGCTCCAAGTCGCACACTACATCACCACCCACATTAAACTAAAAATACAGAACAAGAAAATAATTCGTAAGAAGTAGTTAATAAGCAGAAGCATTAAAAAAATCAACTCGTAATTATAAATGATGAAAAGCGCGCTCATAAATACTCTTTTCTGAACCGAATGTCTTGTTAAACAAGGCAGTTGCATTTTATGGATAAAGCATTGTCGTAAATATCGTTCGGTTTGTATGTGTGTAGGGTGATAATGTAGGTACGAGGTGAGTTTGAATATAAACCGAAATTTTAGTCCTAATACCGAACGAAGAGCCTGTGAGCAAAATGCGTCCTAACACTTTTGTAATATAGAATCTAGAAACAAGCGCGTAGAGTTGGGCCAGTGGCTTTTCCGTAAGACCAATCAACGAATATCTTTAACTTACGTGGCTGTTACACAAATGTACATAACCTAGGATTTCAATGTAACCGGAAATTCTTGATGGATTAGCATTATTTTTGTAAAAATGTTTTTGTATTTGCTCTGAAAAAAAAATATTAAAATAAAAATTTTTGCGAAAACATACAAAATATAAACACCCCTCCATTTAAAAAATATATCAGTGCCTCCTTCAAAAAGGTTCAATTAAGTAAATGCGGTAAACTATGTAATAATAGGGTGTTAAAATTAAAAAAAAAAATATCCATAAATCCAAAAATAATTAAATATATGGAACCCCAACGAAAACTACATAGGTACTTACATATGTATACTCTACAAACAAACCCATTAAATTAACAAAATAAACCATTGTAAAGAAACCAACATTTAAGACAAAAATGACCTATTAGTGAATTTCTAAATAAAATAAAAAAGTGTACCCACCTATTCAAATAAAACTTTTAGTGTTTGACAGTCATAGTTCTTATTTAAATGCAGTACTTGTCTTTATAACACGAGACCCAAAATTATAAAAACAGCCCTTAGACAAAAATATCATAATTGATCTAATGTATGATTCAATATTTTTGTAAGTTTGGTTAACATAGTGGACTTATTTACAAGATCTTCTGTAATTTAAGTTTCAAGGACGTTTTACGCATCACGTGATATTTAGATGCTAATAGCGTTGTATAAGTACAACGCAATGACCTTTATCCTTTACAGGAGACGAAACTTGTTTACATTTGATTACGATCAGACATTAAAAATTTCTCCGATTTGACTGGACTATTTGCTTTCAAGATAATTTTGCTTAAGTCATAGGGCAAGTGCTAGTGCCACTTTTGCTATTTTATATTAAAAGTCTTGGCTTTTGCCATGCTTGCATTTATTTGTTAATACAATTTTTACTGGTAATACTATATAAGAATATCGTCTAAACTTTAAAGTGATTTTGATATCAGAATTCTATTATTATGTTCATATTAACTTATCATTAAATTTGATTATTTACAGGTTTTTCTTTTATTTTAAATCACGGAAAATTGACTAAACAACCCGACAACGTTGCTACGGGCTATAGCCTCAAGCGGGCTCGAATTGGCTAGTCTCGTAGCATTTTTATCACTTCTCATGCGCCATTAATTGCAGCGTTGCCTTGTGATAAATGGTTGTTTTGGTGATTTTCTCAGTTTTTCATGTGTCTTATAGTGTTTTTGTGTAAATTATTGGACAATATTACCGACAATGTGGTTCGTGAATGCCAAGTATTCAAAAAATAGACTTTTAAACCCCAATGTGATGTGTCATTTCACAAGTAAGTAAACATATGTTTGTTTTGCAATTCATTGGCGTCGCATCGTTGTTGGCGTAGTCTGTTAGTATTTATTTCTTTATGAGATACATAATAATATGTTTTAAATTATTTCATATACATAACTTATTTACAAATGACTTGTGCCATTTTCTTTTATGAGAATGAGAATAAATCTTAAATTAAATGATGTAATATTATTTATAAAACTGCCTTTAAGCAAATGTAATACATAAGTGGTTATTTAAAAAATCCTCATTCTATATTTTTAATTCCTGATTTACATACATACGCAAGTATATTTATATTTATGTGTTATTTATTTACCAAAAACCTCTTCATGAAATAATTATCGTTACTTTTTTGTTAAAAATAATATTATTTCAATAACAAGTTGTTTTTTTACTTTTTGCAATAAATGAAAAATTGCCAATAAGAGACATTTTAAAATTACTTATCTTTCTTATTTTGGTCTTAGTCCTAAATTTAAGAAAATCAAGTTTTTCCTACCTTAAATCCAGAGCTTTTAAAATTAAACAAAAATTTTTTAAATAATGAAACTTCTAAACAAAAAAAAAAAATATACTAGTAGATATTAAAAGTGGTATTTTTCGCTTATCGCTATATTGTAAAGTTCTTGCCAGTTGAGAAGATGCCACGGCGCGGCGTCACCAGTTCTGTCTCAGTTTCAACTATTCTCCTTTTTGTTGCTCGCACACGTTGTAAACGACGCGTTTAGACAGCGATAGTTGATTGCCATCTTTATTTGTGTAACGCTTGTGGCACCTTTGTAACTGGTTTTTAGTCTACTCAGAAATAACCTTTGTGTTGTTTTGTAAATTTAAGCATTCAGTCAAAAACAAAGTGCATATCACAAATATTACCCAAAATCTAAAATGGCAAATTTGGTGAGCATGAATGAAAGTAAAGAATATTTGTGTCCAGTAATAATAAAAAAATTGAATGCTTGTTTGCTAAGGTTAAAGCACACAAGGCGCTTAGGTCTCGGTACTCTCACGGACCGATCAAATAATTTACATGCATTTTAAAAGAATTACCTTGAATGATGTTTAAATACCATGTAAGATATTTGATCGGTCCTTGATCGTACCGAAACCTGAGCGCCTAGTGTGCTTTTATAAATTACGAACTAGTTAGTGCAAATCGGGTATTATCATAATCAGTCAGTTCATTTATAAGTAAAGTATGTGTAGAATGGCGAATGCGCAACCGAATGTAAGGGTTGGTAAAACATCAAGTCTTTTTAAAGGAATGCATATTATTTTGCATGATTAATAGATTAGAATACTTTTAATACCATAATTATTTGAAATAAAAAGATCATGATTTTCAATCTATTATCTAAAATATTCTGAATTTACCATGTCTAGTTAGTTACTAACTAAAATTTCTTGGTTTTAAATTATAATATATGGGCATCATATTTTACATTGCAAGCACAAAAAAGCCTTAAACTAGCAAGCAAAATAAAATGGCGTCCAAAAATTAGGAATATACGTTTTTAGTAATACAATCTTTTAAATTAAGCTACATATCCAGTTTTTATTCTATATTTTATTTATTTTTTAAATGTTTATTCCTTTATTTAAAATAAAAAAATAAACACACACAAAAGGGGATTTATCAGTATAAAAAGGGCTAGGCGATGTCTGGGATAATTTTCGCTCATGTTTCTTTACGTCATCTAAATGACCAATTGGGCTTTAAAAGAAGTTTCTATTTAAAAAATAAAGACATAAGACAATCATCAATGTCTATGTCATAAATAATCAGTAACCCCACATTCTTATAAACAAAATGAATTTTTTTTTTGAGAATGTGAGGTATATTTTTATATCCACGTTATAAAACGTAAAATTATACATACCCAAATCTTATTTAGAAAAGTTTTACAAGTTTATCTAAAACATTCTTATTTGGTGTGATTTTTGCTTATTTTATTATTGCCTTAGAATGGCACACCTCTGGCAATCGAAATGCACTTCGTCATTATATTATTTACAGTGTTGCCAACACAAAGGTATTTGTAAACAAAGGCAAATTATTTTGATTTGTTTTCTTTGTCACACACGTTTGTGTTTTCATGTTTAGTATTTTAATCATGGCAACAAAACAAACGGCATTTTAGCATTGAAAAACAAGTAATGTTTGGTCTGTTGTGAATAGTCTAAGGTACAACGCCAATAGATTGGTTGGACGTTTGTAATCTAGAAAGTATGTATGTATATTGTTATCGACACGTAATTTGGTTTTAATTTAAAGGAAGAGAGATAAATTAAAGTAACAGAGTAAATAGTTAATGTTTTCGAATAGTTTTCTTCAGGACCGTTCCTAGGGTAAGTGGCGCCGTGGTGCAAAAATTATTAGCCGCCCCTACAAACATTTATTTCCATTGAAAGAAAAAATGTCCTCATCTCCACTTTCTCTATTGCTCTAAAAATCACTTTTAAAATAGCCTCTTTTCTAAACCAAAAAACTTTATACTGTGTAAGGCTTTCGCGGCCATCTTCTGCTAAACTTAAGTTTTTGGGCTATTCGGCCGTCGTTGTAGATTTTGATTTCCTTGACGTTTCGCCAGCGCGAGTGGTTGGCATCCTCAAAGGTTCCTAGTAGACATTGTGACACAGGAGTACGCAAGTAGTCTACTGAGGATGCCACCATCGGATCTCCGGTCGAGGGGTGTATCCGGGAAAGCTGCACGTGTTTAATCTATTTCCAAGAAAGGATCCAAATCTCTTCTATCTTACTAAAGACTGATTTCAATTCTTCTCTCAATTCTTTGTAAAGTAATGGAAACATTCATTAATTCACAAATGCTTAAATATTTAGAAATACACAAAATTTTGCATGACAGGTAGTTTGGATTTCGCCACAAAGATCTACAGCAGATCTTCTTTCTTTCGTATCACACTGCTGGAATAAGTCTTTTCAGTTTCTAGGTGAATCCCAGATCGTTGCTCTTGATATATCCAAAGCTTTTGACCAGGTCTGGCATGCCTCTCTCCTTAATAAACTGCCCTCCTATGGTCTTTCAACTATACTCTGTACTTGGCTCTCTAGTTATCTATCTGATCGACGTATATCAGTCATTATGGACGGCCATTTTTCAAGCAAGTAAATGCTGGAATGCCTCAGGGCCTACTAGCTTAGTGACTTAAAGGTCCGATACTTCGGTTTTTGAGTAGAAGCAAATGCTGTATACAGTGAATAAAGTATGTCAACATTAGTAGATTTTTGAACAGACCCACCGCAAAAAGTCCTGCTGGCACCCCCCACCCCCTCAAAGTTGGTTAAGGGATTGATATAGTTTTTTCTAATATCTTCTAAACGGTAAATGATAAAAAACTGATTTTAGTGTCGTTAGATAGAGCACAAAATTCTGCAAAATAGTTATAATTAAAATTGTATTTTTGTTTATTACGTAAGAATCTCCAATATAGAAAAGTTGGAGGGGAGCATCCACGAGGCATTTTTTACGATATATCTTCCAAACCGTCTACCAAACAAAAAAAATATAGGACACAAAAAAATTAAGGCCAAACTTTTCCCTATCGAATGGTGTATAACACTATACTATTTTCTTTTAAATTAAAGCTACCAGTGGCGTACAAAAGTAGCACTACACCAGTATAGTAGGTAGTTAAAAATTGAAATTTTAAATGTCATACTTTTATTTTATTTTTTTCAGAATATTTCTCACTTTAGTTATATTAATTGGTAATATTACCTTATTGCGCATAATAGTAATATTAAAAATAATATTTCTATTTTTTGGTAAGACTCTACAACAAAAAAAGTAAACAACATAAACGACAGACCACAAAGTTATCATTTAGACTATTTTCTTTTAAAATAAAAGCTACCAGGCGTACCAAATTAGTACTACACCAATAAAGTACCTAGAAATCGAAATATTTAATGTTATTCTTAAATTTTAAAAGATTATTTTTCACTTTAGATTTATTAATTAATAATTATACTTTACATTTTATTTACTTGTTTCTTTTGTTTTATAATTTGATTCATCATATTTTTAAATAAATAACAACAGTATTATAATAACTTTTTATTATAAAGATAACAACAAATATGGCTTATACAGTGGTTATACAGGATAGGTGTTACAAGAGGACAAATTTACCAACATTTTTGGAATATTTAATCGTCCTTTTGGGAAACTGGTCGCATGGTCCAAAACTAATAAATACAAAATTTGATTTCAATTGGTAATATACAGGGCAAGTTAAAACTAAAAATATGAAAAATGACCAAGGATAATGTACCTTTATTTTTAAAAATAGGACAAAATTGTATAGGTAAATGTTGTAGAGATCTAAATTTTATGTCAAAATTTAAAGTTAAACACGTTAAGTAAAAAAAAAAATATTTTTGTCAATTTTTTAACTCGCCCTGTTTAATACCAATTGAAGTAAAGTTTTGTATTTATTAGTTTTGGACCATGCGACCGGTCGCCCAAAATTTCGTTTTAAAATTTAAAAATTTTTGTTCTATTTGTCCTCTTGTAACATCTATCCTGGGATACACTGTATATAACATCAATAAAAACACATTATTACACAACCTAAAATACCTATTTACAACATTCCGCACACAAACATAACCTGGTACATTTTAAATTTTTTTAAACAACATTTACAATTTGTGCCACATTTACATTTTATTAGTGTATCAGATGATATTTTTTCATTTTTAAAGTGGTCCACAGTGGTGTCCATTTAGTATTCTCTAAAATCCATCCCCATTCAGATGGACATGGAAGTTCAACCACTGGTTGGCAGAGATTACCCCAAAGAAATCCTGCTTGATAAATGCATTGATTAATGTGAAGTGCTAAAACATTCATTGTTAGGGGTAAATTCTCAACCGTTCGGTTTTTTGGGCAAAAAGTTGCATTCGACAAATATCAATGTTGCTACTATCAGAATGTTTATCGTAAATGGTTACAACGAATTGTGAGATCACACTTAATTGCCGAGATGAAGGTTTTTTGAATGCTGCAATAAATCAATGAAAGTAACTTCCGGAAAAGATTCCCAAGCTTCCCAACACTTTTTTCCTTTTCCATAAAAGGAGGAGGTGGTATCGCAACCGGTTAGTGAATGAAAAAAAGAAAGGGCTAGACTTTTTTTTCATTGATTTTTTAGCAATTTCGATACACGAAATATGTCTTACATTTTTACCAGTACCAAACTCAATCCACACGTCTTGATTTTGATTTTTGTACTGGTAAATTTTTTTCGTGTAATATGATTATTTATTATTACTAGTATGCAGAATTAGAAATAATTATAAATTAATAAAACTAAAGTAAAAAATATTAACAAAAAAACTTAAAAGTATAACATTAAAAATTTACATTTTTAGGTACTATACTGGTGTAGTGCTACTTTTGTACGCCACTGGTAGCTTTTTTAAAGATAATAGTATAATGTTATACTCCATTCGATAGGGAAAACTTTGGCCTTTTTTTTGTATTTGGTGGATGGTTTGGAAGATATATCGTAAAAAGTGCCGTGTAGATGCTCCCCTCCAACATTTTTTTTGTTGTAGAATTTTACTAAAATCAACAAAAATACAAATTCTAGTGTTACTATAAGGTAATATTACCAACTAAAGTGAGAAATATTCTGAAAAAATAAAATAAAAGTATAACATTAAAAATTTCTATTTTTAACTACCTACTATACTGGTGTAGTGCTACTTTTGTACGCCACTGGTAGCTTTAATTTAAAGAAAATAGTATAGTGTTATACACCATTCGATAGGAAAACTTTGGCCTTAATTTTTTGTGTCTTATATTTTTTTATTTTGGTAGACGGTTTGGAAGATATATCGTAAAATGCCTTGTGGATGCTCCCCTCCAACTTTTTCTATATTGGAGATTCTTACGTAATAAACAAAAATACAATTTTAATTATTACTATTTTGCAGAGATTTTGTGCTCTATCTAACGACCACTAAAATCAGTTTTTTATCATTTACCGTTAGAAGATATTAGAAAAAACTATATCAATCCCTTAACCAACTTTGAGGGGGTGGGGGTGCCAGCAGGACTTTTTTGGAGGTGGGTCTGTTCAAAAATCTACTAATGTTGACATACTTTATTCACTGTATAAAGCATTTGCTTCTACTCAAAAACCGAAGTATCGGGCCATTTTTGAACAATAAGTCACTAAGCTATACTTCTGGCACCAACATTGTCTCTTTTTACATCAACGACTTTCTCTCGTCCACAACTAATTCCATTAGTTTCGCCGACGATAGTACCCTTCGCTCAGTTTTCAGATTCCTAAACCCATCACTAAACCAGATTTGAAAAACAAACGCAGAGTGATGCAGATATCTCTTTCGCAGGATCTTAATTTAATATTGGATTGGGGCGCCAAAAATCTCGTCCATTTTATTGCATCCGAAACACAATCATGTTTCTTGTCGCGAAAAGAGTCATCAAATACTCATCCTCTACTTATGAGCGGCCAAGTTTTACAGATCAAAGACACCTTCAATCTTGTGGGCGTCATATTTGAAAGTAACCTTAACTGGCACAAACACATTGTATCTATAGCCACGGCAGCTTCAAAAAAGCTGAAATATTGTTCTCATATCTGGGGCATGGCGTCCCCCACAACCCTAAGCATTCTTTAGTCCATTCAAAGAAAGAGCTATTCGTCTCATTAATGATCCTTCACTTACAGAAAGGTTTTCCTCTCTTGCCCATCGTCGGGCTGTGGGGGATTTATCACTTTTTTATAGGTACTTCCATGGCTTCTGCTCTGAGAAATTGTCCAGTATAATTCCTCTACTTACGGTTCACAGCAAAGAAACTCGATGGCCGCGCGTATGCATCCTTATACGGTCCAACTGGACAGACCCCGAACTTCCCAGTTTCTAGAATGTGGAACCTGCTGCCCACGGAGGTCTTTTCTCCCCCAAATCTTCAATTATTTAGGTCTCGTGTCAACATACTCCCTCTCACCTCGCTTAAGACACCCACGGTACGTTAGTAGGCTTTAAGCCTTCGTGGATTGTACAAAGAAAAACAAATGCATTTGTTAAGCCGAATTTGTGTAATTGCCGATTAAATGTATTTGGCAAAATCGTGCTTGGACATGGTTAGTTATTATTAATATTTTTTTAATTCGCTTAAGTCAAAGGTAAAAAACAGTATGTATCTCCAAATCGAATTAAGTTAGCCATGATCTACTTTCACTGTTGAATTTGTTTTAAAAATTGAAATTGAGATTGTGCAATCAGATTTGTTCTACCTTATAGTTTCCGCTATACCCTGCAAGGTCAACCAAAAGGTGCCACCCTGTACTAACTTAAATTTTCACCGTTAGCTCATACAAAATTAGAAAACAAGTTTTTCTTGAAAATAGCAAGTTTGCATTTTTCAATGACTTTTTAATTCTAAACACCTATTCTAAAAACTTTCGATATTATGAAAAACAAGGTAGTTTCCTCTTGAGCAAAATTCATATTTTTTAACATACTTCGTATACCACTGCAAAAATTTAAATTTAATAATAATTGCACTTTGGATTTTAGACCATGCAGAACTCTTTTATAAAGAAAAAGGTTTTTTTTTCGTAAAATTAATAGAAAATAAAAAAATCCATATGGTAGCGAACTTAAGTAGACACGCTGTATATAATTTTTTACGCAACTTAAAAGACACCCTGTAGATTTTTTAATGTATTTTAAACTATATTCTTGTTTAGAACATTAGATCTAGTTAGTTCTGGTTGGTCGTCTGAGATGTTTTTGAATAAATATAAGCTCTTAGCGATATTATGCAAGTTTTTTAATGTAGGTACGCATTACTAGAAAGTAGTATAATTTTAATTGCTTTATACGTTTTACACTTGTTGATTACCATAAATACGAAAAACATTCTGTTTATCTATAAATATTAGATAGCAACGTTGCTTTGAACGCATTTCCTTGACGATGTAATAATCCATATTAAAATATTTAATATTAATAATTAACTGTCGCCTGATTATATTGTTGATAATTACCAGGGACACTTTCATTTATTACAAATTTAAAATCATTTTTTTATGTGCCAGGCTTATTTTAATTTTTAACTGGACTCTTAAAATTTCCTTTGAAATACCATAAATATTAGATTCGTTTATCAGATAACGAAACAA
This sequence comes from Listronotus bonariensis, assembly GCA_014170235.1. NCBI lineage: Eukaryota > Metazoa > Arthropoda > Insecta > Coleoptera > Curculionidae > Listronotus > Listronotus bonariensis. The sequence continues at coordinate 44,982 of JACEGR010007453.1, forward strand.
GCTAACTATATTGGATGGTCTTCTTGTTGAGTACACGCCTGGAAAGAATGGGACCGCTTCGGTCCTGGTCCCGGGGTATACGAGCTGACCCTGTTCAGCCCTATTGACCCCTATGAACTGGCCGGTCGCCTGAAACAAAATAAAAGAAAAACCCCCAAAAACCCAAAAAATTCTAATTAAAAACGACGTTTCGGTGGCAAGTCTGCCACCGTTGTCAAGTTAAAAATTAAGTTAAAAATAAAATATTAACTAATATTTAAATTAAAAATGATTAAAATTTAGATTATTTTTGTATCTCAAACTGAAAATAGTTTGACATATGTGTTATGAGTGACATAAGTAACTGGTGTATTTATTATTTGTAATACAAAAAGGTAATAAGTTAGTTGATTTTTAGTTTTCCTGAAGATACTTCAGTATCGAGCAAAGGCAACCAAGTGTTATTTAAATTAACTGAAATTGATGCTACACAATTATCTTTATTTAATAATATATATGCACTTTCTTTGATTTTGCGTTTTTAGAACAGGTTTCCTTTGCTAAAATGCTCGAAGCATCCCAGTTTATTCTATGATTGTTATCAAATGCGTGTTGGCAGATTTTTGATTTATGAAATTCTGTGTTTTTAATGTATGATCTGTGTTCTTTTATGCGTTTAGCTAATGGTCTACAAGTTTCACCTATATAAAACTTATCACATTCGCAAGGTATTTTATAAATGACATTTTTGTATTTTCATTTAAGTTGTATGGTTTTGTTTTTGTTAATTGAGATCTAATGGTGTTTTGTGTTTTAAAGATTGTGCGAATATTAAATTTATTTCCTATTCGTTGAATTTTATTTGATAGTCCGGGAATGTATGGTAAAAATAAATTTGTAATAGGTCTATTTTGATTTTGTCTTATATTTATATGATATATATATATATATATGATATATATATATATACTATATATATATATATATCAAATATATGACAATATAAAATAGACCTATTACATATTTATTTTTACCATACATTCCCGGACTATCAAATAAAATTCAACGAATAGGAAATAAATTTAATATTCGCACAATCTTTAAAACACAAAACACCATTAGATCTCAATTAACAAAAACAAAACCATACAACTTAAATGAAAATACAAAAATGTCATTTATAAAATACCTTGCGAATGTGATAAGTTTTATATAGGTGAAACTTGTAGACCATTAGCTAAACGCATAAAAGAACACAGATCATACATTAAAAACACAGAATTTCATAAATCAAAAATCTGCCAACACGCATTTGATAACAATCATAGAATAAACTGGGATGCTTCGAGCATTTTAGCAAAGGAAACCTGTTCTAAAAACGCAAAATCAAAGAAAGTGCATATATATTATTAAATAAAGATAATTGTGTAGCATCAATTTCAGTTAATTTAAATAACACTTGGTTGCCTTTGCTCGATACTGAAGTATCTTCAGGAAAACTAAAAATCAACTAACTTATTACCTTTTTTGTATTACAAATAATAAATACACCAGTTACTTATGTCACTCATAACACATATGTCAAACTATTTTCAGTTTGAGATACAAAAATAATCTAAATTTTAATCATTTTTAATTTAAATATTAGTTAATATTTTATTTTTATTTTAACTTAATTTTTAACTTGACAACGGTGGCAGACTTGCCACCGAAACGTCGTTTTTAATTAGAATTTTTGGGTTTTTGGGGGTTTTTCTTTTATTTTGTTTCAGGCGACCGGCCAGTTCATAGGGGTCAATAGGGCTGAACAGGGTCAGCTCGTATACCCTGGGACCAGGACCGAAGCGGTCCCATTCTTTCCAGGCGTGTACTCAACAAGAAGACCATCCAATAAATGAATCCGCCTAACCAATATAGAGCATATCTCCAAGCTAACTATATTTATATTATTGATTCCGTTTTAAAAAAAAATAAAACAACAGTAATTTAGGCATTGTTTAGGTTAAAAGAGATCCATGACAATTTTACTTACAATTTCTCCTACCATTAATTATTTAATGTAAGTAATTTCCCTCCTAGTCCTAAGAGTCTAAACTTATTTTTCTCTTATTTGTTTACAAAGTAATAAAATAAAAATCTTTCATTGGCAAACTTTAAAAGAAAAACACACAAAATTATACAAAGTGTTCAGGAAAATGTAAAAAATTTCTCCGATATGAAAAGAACACGTTAAATAGTGCATTTTAAAAGATATAATTTTATTTAAAAAACGTACATATAAAAATATATATTTTTTTTAAATAACATTTTCTGAATATTATCAGCCAAAGAAAATTAAGACTATACTAATTCCCGTTAACCTTTTAATTCGAGAATAAAAAGAATAAATGGCAGGGCACTTTTCTGTATTATAAAAAGGATTACAGATAAAGCTCCATATTTCTATATTAACAAAGTTAAAAAAAAATAAACGAGTTGTCCCGTTATTATCTGGTTATTTGTGAGTAAAAAGGCAAGTCTTTAAGTTGTTATGAAATATGAATTTTGGCATTTTTGTTCACATATCGACACACTGCGCAATGTGTAACCTTGTTTACATGCCGGCCATCGTTTTATCTCTACCTGTTATCAATTCTACATGTTTTAGACCGTTGTAATCCTGTGAACCTTTTTGATTTGGCTGAACGTGTACAAATTAACACTAGTTCATACTTTTTTTCTGTAAAGTATCCTGAAGCTTATGAGTATCACAGCCCAGCTAGGTGTTTTCTTGTTTGAGAACTTCTTGTTTAGGCACCTAATAAAATTGTACCTGATCTGACCCTTTTTTTGGTTTGGTCCCCTGGACAAAATGGATAATTGTTTCTTCTTGTTTGGTACCCTAAAGAGGTGCATATAATTTAATAATATAGACAGATTAGATAGACATAATCATTCAAAGTTTACACGAGCGCTGCAAGGCTCATAAACCAAATGCGAATTTAAATAAAACCCAATAGTTCTGTTATTATTACAGAGTATAGGTGGAGAGTCATGGCTAGTTCTGGTTAATAATTTTTTTTTCACACACTTTATAAATTCACTTAGGAATTCTATTTTTACCTTTAAAGGTACCAAACAAAAAAAATAATTATGCATTTTCAACGAGGTGACCAAACCAGAAAAAAAGGGTTAGATCAGGTAAAAATTTTATAAGGTCCCCAAACAAGAAGTTGCCAAAGCAAAAAAACCTTTAGCGGCAGTGCGTGATTTACAACGCTTCCTCTAATAGTAATTGAAAAACTTACTTGGTTTCTAAATATTTTAGATTTTTTCGGACACTCTGTAGAAAAATGTAAATATCTTTAAAAATAATAATAGTTACACTCCCTAAATGTAAAAAATGTCTACTTTGCAATGATTTATGAAACTGTTCAAATGCGACGCCACTGTTAAACCATAGAAATAAAATTATATATTTTTTTTTTATGAAAAAATGGAGTACATTTTTATATTTATTTTAAAAAAACCAATCTACAATACAATGTTTTTTACCGACCGTGCGTGATTATCAAAAAATATCATATTTTTATAGCATTTATTAATAAAAATATTTTAAAATTATTTATTTTTCATATTTCAGACCAAAACGCAATTTTGCGTAGATGCCTGCAAAAAATAACAACAAAAAAATACATAACACATAAAAATTTTAATCGAAATGTATTTAAATTTAAAAAAGTTATATAAAAATAAATTAAAATTTACATATCATGTTTAAATGGAAAAAAGCTAGATATTTAAATTTTAAAACTAAACTGGGCGAAATCGACCCTATTTATACGTAGCCCAGTGTTAATCAATAGTTATTTACATTATGAGGGTGGGAAGTGCAACTTTTTCTCCCGGGCAAGCATCCAAGGAAGGAAAAGGCACTTTACTCTAGGAGAAATGTACTTATGTTATTTTTCTACTACCTTTGCGACATTTTCAAGAACTGTATAATTATTTGGCTGCAGGGTCCCTGTATCTGGTAATACGAGTACTATAACATAAGTCAAAACGTTGAGTCAAAATATGACATTTGAAATCGTCAAACATCTAGAAGCTATTATTGTCAAAGCGCTAAGCGTTGCTTTTATAATAAATGTGATAATAGTATATAACATTACAAGTGTGGAAAATTACTAATTTCACACAGTGAGAATATTGTAGCACGAGGCGTTAGCCGAGTGCGACAAACCCACGAGTGTGAGAAAGTCATTTTCACACGAGTACTGTACACTATTTTTCCTTCGACCACAAATTATTCAACAAAAAAATTAAAGTTTGTCTTTACAGAAAAAATAAAAACAATTGAGAACTTTGCAACAA
>JACEGR010007454.1:0-49277 GCA_014170235.1 Listronotus bonariensis
GCCGCCATTTCCCAAATATGAAAACAGTATTTTAAAGAGGGCCGGATATGAGATACATACAATACAAATACTTTTGGTTCGAAAGGGAAATCCGAGCTTTTTGAGGTTGTCGTGGTTATGATATAATGTGTTTATGCCAGTTAAGGTAATTTTTAAATGTGACGCCCACAATATTAAATGTTTCTTTGGTCTGCAGAACTTGGTAGCTCATAAGTAAAGGATGAGTGTTTGATGACTTATTTGCGACAAAAGATACGATTGCGTTTTAAAAGCATTAAATTGAACGAGATTTTTGGCTCCCCAAATAAATATAAAATTAAGGTTCTTTGCTTTTCTAGTCAGGCTTAGAGATTGGTCTGAAATCAGGATGATTGAAGGGTACTTTCATTAGCAAAATTATAAATGAAATTGTCTGGAAAGAAAAAAGGTCATGAATGTGCAAAAGAAACAAAGTTGGTGCCACTACTTAGCACTGAGGCACCTTAACATTAACTTGGAAAAAGCTTGAACAGTGGCCATCCACAATAACTGATATATGTAAATTAAAAAAAAAAATGAAGAGCAAAAACAGAGTTTAGTGGAAAGACCATGAAAAAAAAATATTTGAGGAGCACATCATGTCGGACCTGGTCAAAATGTTAGGGTATACAAAAAGCAAACTCAAAAATGCTTGCTCCAATTGTGGGATACGAAGAAAAGCAGGTCTACTGTTGATCTCTTGTGCAGAAATCTATACTGCCTGTCATGCAAAATTTTGTGTTTTTCCAAATACCTAAAAGGGTTTGATGAGTTTCTCCATAAACTTTACAAGGAACTAATAGAAGTAAAATAAGTTTATAGTTAAAGAAGAAAAGTTTTGATTTTTCTTAGGCATAGATTACAACACGTACAGCTTTCCAGCTCTCCGAAAAAAATCCTGTGTCATAAAAAAATCAAAAGAGTCGAGTTTAAATGGGTGCAAATTCAGGAGCAAATATTTTTAAAAGGACTGCTGGTATGCCATCCAGCCTAGACAATTTCTTGGTGTTAAGAGAAGAAAGGAAACGCTTGATGTGTTTACCCTAAAATTAAATCGGAAATTTTATGGGGAACTGGCGAAATGTGTTGGAAAAGGATGATTTACTGGAGGTTCAGGAGTTAAATGCAGCAAATAGTTTAGCAAATACTTTGGCCTTTCTTTTGTAGGTAGAAATAACAATTTAATCTTCTATGGAAAAGAACTGGTACGCAAATTCTTACTATTTATGTTTTTGACCAAGGACCCAAAATATTTATTGCTATTTGAAAAAAAAACTTGGAAGAACTTTGGCATCTAAACACTTTAATTCTGGTGATTTCTTGCTTTAATGTTAGCCTGTCGATATTTCGGACTGGAATTCTGTAGAAACTTTTTTGTGAGCTTGGATAAGTTTAGATTTGTTACTAATTTTGGTGTGAGAAACATAGGTTTCAATGCCCAATTTAATTGATTTGGTCAGAAGCTTAAAAATGTTGCAAGGACCATAAGAAGAAAAGCAGATTGAATCCCAGGGGTAAGTGACGAGAAAGTCCCTGAGGCCATACCAATCGGTTGAGTTGTAATGCCAGACGGTATGTGGTGGCATGCATTCATTTACTTCGGGATGTGCAGAGTAAGATACAGTAAGCAAGCCATGATCTGAGCGACCTGGGGGAGCAGTAACAGATGCTTCATACAGTTCAGGGTTGAAAAAAAAGATTTAGGGGTTTGAACTATACTTAGGTACCCTAGAAAAGTAGGTGGGTTCCATAATAAGGTTGGTAGAAAAGTTTCTGACTAGCCGCGTTCGTTGCTGCTCCGGTGGGCTCCGACAGCGTCGATCACCGGGATTTAAGCATTTTAAAGCGCGGCCATAACTTGGATGGGTGACCGCCTGTTTGGGCGACACAACACGGTGTTATGCTCGAGAGCCAGAGGATGGACGGAGCAGCAACCATCCAAGTTATGAATTTTTGTTTTTTGTTTTTTTGTCTTTGGACAAACCACGAAGGCTTATAGCCTAAATACTAACGTACCGTGGGTGTCTTAAGCGAGGTAAGAGGGAGTTTGTTGACACGGGACTTAAATACTTGAAGATTTGGGGGGAAGGAAAGACCTCCGCAGGCAGCAGGTTCCACAATCTAGAAACTCTGGGGATAAAAGAACGAACAAAGTGAGAAGTTCGGGGCTTGTCCAGTTGGACCGTATAGGGATGCATACGCGCGGAACCACGAGTTTCTCTGTTGGGAACCGTGAGCGGAGGAACTATACTGACAATTCTTCAGAGCAGAAGCTATGGAAGTACTTATAAAAGAGCGATAAATCCCCACAGCCCGACGATGGGCAAGCGAGGGAAGCCTTTCTGTAAGTGAAGGCTCATTAATGAGACGAATAGCTCTTCTTTGAATAGAATCAAGAATGCTTAGGGTTGTGGGGGACGCCATGCCCCAGATATGGGAACAATATTCCAAGGAGGTCGGATTTGGGACACATATAAAGTGTATAAATTAGAAGCGGAAAAATACTTTTTGGCTCGAAAGAGAAATCCAAGCTTTTTGAAGCTTGGCTATAGATAAAATGTGTTTATGCCAGTTAAGGTTACTTTCAAATGTGACGCCCACAAGATTGAAGGTGTCTTTGCTCTGTAAAACTTGTCCACTCATAAGTAGAGGATGAGTATTTGATGACTCATTTCGTGACAAGGAACATGATTGTGTTTTGGATGCATTAAAATGGACGAGATTTTTGGCGCCCCAATCCAATATTAAATTAAGATAATGCGAAAGAGATATCTGCATCGCTCTGCGTTTGTTTTTCAAGTCAGGTTTAGTGATGGGTTTAGGAACCTGAAAACTGGAGTGAAGGGTACTATCGTCGGCGAAACTATGAATGGAATTAGTTGTGGACGAGAGAAGGTCGTTGATGTGAAGAAGAAACAATGTTGGTGCCAAAACTGAGCCCTGAGGCACTCCAGCATTAACTTGGTGAAAGCTTGAAGAATGGCCGTCCACAATAACTGATATACGTCGCTCAGATAGATAACTAGAGAGCCAAGTACAGAGTTTGGTCGTTGATTGAGAGAGTCTTTCAATCAACGGTTTAGTTGAAAGACCATAGGAGGAAAGTTTATTAAGAAGTGCGGCATGCCAGACCTGGTCAAAGGCTTTGGACATATCAAGAGCAACGATCTGGGAGTCACCTAGAAACTGAAGAGACTTATTATGAATGGCGTGTGAATGGGAAGGAGTAGGGTCTAGGCACAATAAGCCTATAGGCTGCAGCGCACCACCTAGGGGGTGGTGGTGGGACCTAGGTAGAATGATTTACTGATTACATAAATCTACCACCAAATATCATTTTTATTTAATAATGTTACGGTATTTTAAAACCGCGCGAAAACTATTTTATAGTTGCAGCAACGGTATACGAAATCAGTAAATCAGATTAAAATTTCTCTCATATTTCTCACGTGCAGTATTCTTTTAGTACCCAGGAGTTCGAAGTAATTATATTTCTGTAAAATTGGCCGAAATTATGGGAAAAAACGGACAAACGCTCGAATCGTGTATATAACTTATAATTTCCGTGGCCGATTCGAGAATGAATATTAAATACTTTATTAAAACTTTGAATGGGAATTGAAGATCTCATTGTGCTGTATTCAGGTGCGTTTATTTTTCAATTTCCGGCTTATTATCAATTAATTCTTATTGAATAAAATACACAGGGTGTTCTTCAAGATAATTTATTTATTTAAGCGGGTTAAAGAACTCGTCGGTTTACTAAAAATCGTTTATTTTTTTTATTTTTTTATCTTTGGACAATCCACGAAGGCTGAAAGCCTAAATACTAACGTACCGTGGGTGTCTTAAGCAGGTTAAGAGGACACGGGACTTAAAAACTTGAAGATTTGGGGGGAAGGAAAGACCTCCGCTGGCAGCAGGTTCCACAGTCTAGAAAATCTAGGGATAAAAGAACGAACGAAATGGGAAGTTCAGGGCCTGTCCAATTGAACTGTATGGGGATGCATACGCGCGGCACCACGAGTCTCTCTGTTGGGAACTGCAGGAGGAGGGACTATACTGGACAATTCGTCGGAGCAGAAGCCGTAAAAGTATCTATAGAAGAGCGATAGATCTCCCACAGCTCGACGATGGGCAAGAGAAGAAAGTCTTTGAGTAAGTAAAGGATCATTAATAAGACGAACATCCCTTCTTTGAATTGCATCAAAAATGCTGAGGGTTGAAGGGGATGCCATTCCCCAGACATGAGAACAATATTCCAGAGAGGGTCGAATTTGGGACACATACAAAGTGTATAAATTGGAAGGAGAAAAATACTTTTTGGCTGGGAAAAGAAATCCAAGCTTTTTTGAAGCCGCGCTGGCTATAGATACAATGTGTTTATGCCAGTTAAGGTTATTCTCAAATGTGATGCCCACAAGGTTAAATGTGTCCCCGCTCTGCAAAACCTTGCCACTTATAAGCAAAGGATGGGTGTTTGATGATTTTTTCCGCGACAAGGAACACGATTGTGTTTTGGATGCATTAAATTGAACGAGATTTTTGGCGCCCCAATCCAATATCAAATTGAGATCCTGTGAAAGAGATATCTGCATCGCCCTGCGTTTGCTTTCCAAGTCGGGTTGAGAGATTGGCTTGGGAACCAGAAAAGTGGAGTGAAGGGTACTATCGTCAGCATAACTATGAATGGGATTGGTTGTGGAAGAAAGAAGGTCGTTGATGTGAAGAAGAAATAAAGTTGTTGCTAGTACTGAATCCTGAGGCACTCCAATATTCAGGTTGTCCAGTCCAGTAACTTAACTATTAAACTTTAAGGGGTGTTCTACAATGAAAATTAGGAAAAAAACTTCATATGAACATATTGTCGGTTTAAAGGTAAAAATCACCAAGTAAATTTTCTTGAAAAAATTGTTCGAACATTTTTAGGTTATTTATGGTAAAAATATTTTGTCAAAATTATTTACTAGTTGGATTTATGACATCCATAAATCTTAATTGAACTATTATACATAAAAAAATGGTTTATCTTTCTTTTTTATTACAAATTTTGTATTAAATCGTTGTTATTCCCTAAAACATAAAATTGCACTTAGTGAGTTTTACCTTTAAACCGACGATATAAACTTTTGAGGTTAAATTAAGAAAATATTGTTTTTTCATTAGGAAAAAATGGTACGCCACTGCATTTTTCTAAAATTAAAATATTTTTAAAATTTCCATTTGGCTTAGAAGATCTCCTATTTTTTTGTTATTTGATGTACGGTTTTCGCGTAAACAAATTAAGAATATTTCTCGGCATGTTCATTTTTATCTTTGATCAAACCACGAAGGCTTAAAGCCTAAATACTAACGTATCGTGGGTGTCTTAAGCGAGGTAAGAGGGAGTTTGTTGACACGGGACTTAAATACTTGAAGATTTGGGGGAAGGAAAGACCTCCGCGGGCAGCAGGTTCCACAATCTAGAAACCTTAGGGATAAAAGAACGAACAAAGTGAGAAGTTCGGGGCCTGTCCAGTTGGACCGTATAGGGATGCATACGTGCGGAACCACGAGTTTCTCTGTTGGGACCGTGAGTGGAGGAACTATACTGGACGATTCTTCAGAGCAGAAGCCATGGAAGTACCTATAAAAAGCGATAAATCCCCCACAGCCCGACGAAGGGCAAAAGAGGGAAGCCTTTCTGTAAGTGAAGGATCATTAATGAGACGAATAGCTCTTCTTTGAATAGAATCAAGAATGCTCAGGGTTGTTGGAGACGCCATGCCCCAGATATGAGAACAATATTCCAAGGGAGGTCGGATTTGGGAAGATAGGGATTTAACTATGTCAGGAAATGTTTTTTATTTATTTACGCCAAAACCGTACATCAAATAAAAACAGTCAACTTTGTTCTAAACTAAATGGAAATTTGTAAAAAATATTTTTATTTTAGGAAAATGCAGTGCCGTATCATTTTCTTTCCTAAAAGTATTTACTTTAAACCTTTTATCGACGACAATGGTCTTTTTTCTTGTATGAAAAAAAATGTCTTTTGTTGCATAGGAGGCGTCTCCTAAATTTTTTTAAAATATCTGAATTGGTATAAAAATTATTATAAAAGAAAACAACATATTTTTTTAATTAATAATACCCCGTAGTTCAAAAACCAAGACGTTTAGGACATTGTTTATATGAGGTTTTTTTCTAATTTTCTTTCAAGAAACACCCTAAAAAATTTTCGGTTTGTATAAAAAAATTTAAATGGAGCGCGTAACACCGAGTATTTTAAAGATTAAAGATCAAATAATTTAGTTTTTTTTTAATGTCAGTCATAAGCCGACGTTAATAGAGATATTTTGTACCCCTTATTTTGCAATTTCGTTTTGGTTAACGTTATTCTGAGACTGCGCAGTAACGCAAACATGATCCGTTATCGTTATTAACCATACCGGACTCCTTTAATTACGGATGAATACCGAAGAGCTTATCGTTATCGTTATCGTTATTGTTAAACTGCGTGGTTGTCGGATTGTAGAAATTTTAATATCAATTATTTAAAAGGTTAAAATTTTATTGCCGTATTAATTAAAATACCATTTATACAAAGGCTCTAATATGCGAAAAATCTATAGCAGAAATAAAAATCAAATAGTGTTAAAAAATTCAAACGGACTTGCACTTTTACGGATATTCTAAATCAGTAATTAATTTAGATGTTACAATTTGGCACACTTGCTTTTTATTCTACTACCAAACTTAACCTCACTTTTTGTGTTTTGCTTATACTAAGTATATTGTTTGCATCTACTTTAAAAAACGAAATCAACAGAAGTGTTGCATATATTTAAATATCAATTTATATCTTATGAAGAATAAACATTTTTCGTTAACTTTAAAATCGGTGAACCACAGACAAAAATTAGGTTATGTGTCGAAAGCGCAGACGCAAGATAAATTTCTTAAAAGAGGCTGCAAAATCTCTGTCTAAAACTGCTGCCGTAATCGTTATGTTTAATAACGATAACCATAAGGAGGCCAAAAACGTCTGTTATTTTAAGAGGTGCAAAATGTCTCTATTATTTTAAAACTATTAACTTAAACTTAACCGAATTTCATATTGAATTACAAAATATACTTTAGCTACAAACATTTATAGTCATATTTTCACAGTTTGTAATGCCCCCAAGGAATTCTGGGTAAAATTATTCAAAACATTTCGGAAGTTCTAACTATAATTCCGTCTGTTCGTTATGTTAAATATCTACAAGAACATCGGTATTCCATTACAAGTTTTGATAGTTTACAATCATTTACAAAGATGAAAAAATTTTGCTTGATGTATACAGTGCGTGTCTCCTAATTTTTGAATTGTTCGGTATTTTTTTATTTTATGACTTTAGTAAGATGACATAAACCAAATGACAAATATAAATGTCAAACTGAAAGATGAGCGCCATTTTGAAAAAAATAAATAAAAGGGGGTCTTGTGGCACATCATTTTAAAGCTCCTGACGAGTACCGTATTTTATAACGAAGGTGGGAGTAGTCGTGACTGACTAGTTAAGAAAAAATATTCAAAACCAGGAGGTTATTGGGGATGCAGTCATAAAAAATAATGGCCAATTTTACAGGTGAATTCTTTATTGAATTTGTCAAGCTTTCGAAAGCAGATTGCTTCCTTCCTCAGGACATCAATGCGAATTTATTAATTAGACAGGAGATTCAAATCAGAACATGGCAGAAACATCTTAATCAAAGGTTAGACATGAGGTGTTAGTTTACTTAATTTTCAAATTAAATACTCTAATTACATGGGGAAAATCTTATGAAAAACGATTTTCTTTGTTACATGGCTGGAAAAAAAACCGACAAATCTAACGGTCCTTAACGTCAGAAAATCTTTCTGAAAGATTGAAGAAATTCGCATTGATGTCCTGAGGAAGGAAGCAATCTGCTTTCGAAAGCTTGACAAATTCAATGAAGAATTCACCTGTAAAATTGGCCATTATTTTTTATGACTGCATCCCCAATAACCTCCTGGTTTTCAATATGTGGTATTCCGTCATGCAGTAAGGTTATCTATTAGATCATGGATCATGAGGGAATCCCAAGACTGGTGGTTAAAAACACCAGGACAACGTCAGGCAAAAAAAATCACTAAGGCATACTCGCCGGAATTTACAAAAGACCTTCTGAATTACAACCGGACGGCAGTAAGAATTATAGTGGGTCAACTGACAGGTCATTGCAGACTGAATAAACACCTGGAAACAATAGGCCTGGCAGAAGAAAGGGTATGCAGGTTCTGCCAGGAAGAAGAAACCGCAGAACACATATGGTGCTACTGCGGAGCCCTTTGTCGTCTGCGGTTTGCAAGATTGGGTGCGGAAAAACCTTAAGCAGCAACAATTACCAGGGAGCCAGTTTCAAGCTTGTGGAGTCTATTTAAAAAACCGGCTTGCATAGTGTGCTCTAACATAGGGATGGAGGATACACAATAAACCTGAGCAGGTTGCAGTGTTAGAGGATTACAATCATTAAAAATTTATACTTTTTGCCCTACCATATATCACCATTTCAAGGATCTTTAAAAGGCTTTAAGAAAATATTCGGGGCTTCCAAATGATGTGCAACAAGACCCCGCTTTCCATAAAAGTAAATTTTATTTTCTCTCAGGTAAATTTTTTAGGTCTTTGCATCTTCGAAATAATTTTCCAAAGTTAAATTGGGTTAGATCGTCATATTTTAGCCTTAGAAATTTGTAGTAGTATTTTCCCCATCTTTTAGAGACACCCTGTATATCGTAATGTTCAAGACACCCAAATTTTTGGTAAATTTACAAGATTTTCGGGAATTTAAGTAAAACATTTTCGGATAGCATTATTTTTTATATACCTCATTGGCTAAATCGCAGTCACGTGTCATCAATCAAACCACTGTGGGGGGTTGCATGGCAATGCATCCCCGAGGGCCCTCTTGCACGTGCTGCTTATCACAGAGATAATTCTAATGCCCTGCCGCTAATTTTAATGCGTTCAAGCACACAACACCACCGGATGACAAATAGTGGCATGGCTAAGCTGGGGACAGGTTGTCGAAATACTATCACGAAATGAAATAGCCGCTTAGTTTTTATGAGTTTTTGTACGTTCATAACTGTACTATGGATTTTTATTATAAGAATTGGAAAATAGAAAAAATGAACCAAAAAAGCATAAATAAAGTCAGGAAAAAGAAAGATGTCCAGTTTTTGCTGAAATGTCCTAATGTATAATTTATCTTAGAACCTTACATGCAAAAATGCTAAAAATTACGGGTTAGCGTCAAAGGAAAATGTCAAATTTGTCACCCCTGTCAAAAATTACACATTAAACGAAAATAACTCGTCTCTCGGTCTCTATTTGTATAATCTCGCCTTATTTAACAGCCTTTTATCTATGCTTGTCCAAATATCATTGATTCTTTGTCAACCGTTCAAATGACATAAATTAAATATATTTTTTTAAAGACCTTACCTTTTTGGCCACCCTGTATATTTATAAAATTAAGTTGTAGATACTATTATAAAGTAACATACCTACGGATAAGAGAAACCATGGCATGCTAAAATTTTCGTACCGCTTTTGCGGCAGGCTTGTCATTTTTCCAGTTTACACTTTAAATGCGTCGGATGATACTATTTTTAAATTACTAAAAACTGGGACTTGAAACCCACACCAAATTAATATCAGATGCTATTGATGCTAAGAGGAACACTTTGGTAATAAAAAAATTAATTTGGGAATTTGCAAAAAAATGTTTTTTTAGATTAACCTCTTCATTCCCCCCAAAAGAAAATCCAAGTTTAAAAAGCGAATTCTGTGTTTGTATTTTTTTGTAAATTAAATCAAATTTTGTCGACAGATTCCAAATTTCGCTAAAATATTTACCTTTTTATGATAATTAGGGGCATCTGAAAATTTTGCATAAAAAATTATGGAGTGCAAATATTTTAACTGGCTATACCTAGTTTTTTTTTAAATATAGATAATTTTTTAAAATATGAAACTCATCGATAAAATTCACGAAAAAAAAGCGATTCGTTTTTTAAACTTGTTTTTCTTTGGGATGGGATGGATTGGGCAATTTAAAAATCACGATTTTTCGCAAATTTTAAAACAGAAGAAAAATCCTTATTATTTTTCGAAGAAAAGTAGAAAATCGTTATTTTTCAAGGAACCATTTTACAGAAAAACTTTTTACGGAAAGATATTTCAGTGTTTTTCTGTTTTCATTTTATACGTTGTCTAAAAAAAAAAACCTATTTTCTATTTTCGTGTCATGCGTATTTAATGATATGAATTCTGAAATAGCCCAAATAAAATGATTGTGAGTAAACAAGAAAAACACTTTTTATTAATTGAGGTTAGTTCAGTAAAGAAATTTATAGACACTCACACAATCCTGAATTATTCTTATTGGCTAATCGTACCTATTTCGGAGGCTGTTAGGTACCGTATAGTAAGAATATTTTAAAAGCGCAAATTCGGTACCCTTTGAAAATAATACAAAAAAACAACATAAAAAAGGCCGCCTGCAATCGGACTATTTTATACAAAGGCGCCGCTATCCTTTACAGCGATGCGCCGATATACTATGGGATAGAAATCCATTATTTTGGCCAAAAAGCAACTTTGAAATTTTAATGGATCATGCTGTGTATTTCAAAGTAGATACTTCAAACTACATGTACGCAAAATTATAAAAGGATATGACGACTTCTATTGGGGTAATAAGAAACTTGAAAATGTATTTTAAGTAAAATAAATATACAACATTTAATCTACTTAGTTTATTATTAGCCTTGTTTACTAAAAAAGTAAAAGAGTTTAAATAATAAGAGCTATCGTTGTGTTTTCGATGCTGTTTCGCGAAGTCTCGCTACTGTTGTCAAATATTTTTTACCTTTTTCTTTATTAGTTTTTGTACTTACAATTGCCTTTCTACTTTTGCTACTTCTGAGTGTAAGGACAGATACAAGATTTTTTATAATTTACAAGGTTTTCCATTTTAAAATTTAATATGTTTGTATATCCTAAAAGATAAAAGCATTCTGATGAAAGATATGGATTCTACAGAATCTACCAAACAAAACAGTGTTTTTTATTTATTTTATACGTTAAAAACTAAAAAAGTTGGGAAGATGTATCTCTATTGCGCTTCTAAGAATAATTTAAAATTATATTCAGATTTGGATGGTCATATTTCCGAAACTAATTGAGATAGACACATCAAATGTAGTATTTTTTTGGTGGTGATATAATATTCAGGGTATTCCATTTAAAAAATCATACCTATTGTCCTACCCTGTATATCATATGAGATAATAATCATCGGATTACTGATTACAACACTATCGAATTAACCAAACAAGCTGACATTTTAGTTTATTTTGTAGAATAAAAAATAATAATGTTAAGGGGGTGTAAATTTATAATAACATATAATAAGTTTTAGGTTTCTAAAAAGCATTTGTAATAATTTATAATATTTTTCCAGTAAAAAGCACCCCAATTTAAGTTAGATTGGTAAGTTTCAGAATTTTGACCAAAAAAATTAAGTTCTATCCCATAGTGCGATGACCAGCTGCATCAATCGGCATATCATAAAAGAAATATAGCAAAGGCGGCCGCGAAGACAAGCCGATTTATTTGCTTTAAACTTTTTTGTGATTTTTTTTCTTATCAAAGAGCACCGATTTTACATTTTTAAACTGTTCCTTCTATAAACATGTTGAGAACCAATTTACATATAAGTCTTCATGCAACCAAAAACGTTGAGAACCAATGTTTTTAATAGTCCCAGAGCTAGTGAACCCTTCAAGTAACGTTGGGCCCTTGGGCTAGAAATTTGTATAGTGATGAGTCATAGCATGCTAGGTACGACAATCATCACCTTGCAAGCATCAGCCTGTATATTTTTAGAAGTTAAAAAAAAGCATAAAGCTGTAAGCTTGGAATTTTTCTAAGATTAAGTTCATTAATAGTAAGGTTAAAAAAAATTAAGAGGCGTTTTCGATGAGCACAAGTACCTGCCAGGCGAACCGCAAGGTGTGACTGATTTGGATTTCCAAAATTAATAAAGTTAAATGTACCAAATGTGGTGTTTCCTTAAAGCTTTTTATAGATCTCTTTAACGGTGATACTGGTGATAATAGACAAGGTGGAAAAAGTTTTTTTAATGGGGCACCCTGTATATTATATTACCATTAAAAAGATCCTAAAAAGAGCTATAGCAAAATACCACATTAGATACCTCTAACTTTATTAGTTTTGGAAATATGGCCATCCAAGTTAGCCACACCATTCAGTTCATCTTGCAGGTATTTGTGCTCATCGAAAACGCATGTCAATTTTTTTAAACCTTACTATGAATGAACTAAATCCCAGAAAATTACAATCTTACAGCGCCAAGTTTTTTTTATTTTGTTTTTAAACTTTTTAAAATATACAGGGTGATGATGCTTGTCAGGTAATGATTGTCGTAGTTAGCATGCTATGACTCATCACTATACAAATTTCCGGCCTTACACGTCTAACGTTACTCGAAGGGTTCACTAGCTCTCCTCCTATAATATATTTGATTCGGGAACAAATTACATGTGCCCTTCTAAGCCAAGATTTTAGTTCATTTAATCACTTGAAAATGGTTACAGATGCATTTCGATCGAAACGTTGTACCAGTCAACAAATAAAGAAACTGAATGTCCAATATTTTACTGTTACCATAACAGTCTTTACCTTTAAAGAAACATACCAACCAGTTGATAGCTTCATGTTTTAAATCAAACATGAAGCTATAATCATGATTATGTTCTGAAACAAATCCTCATTTTACTAAATAAGTTCTTCCTGATGACCAATAAGTAAAAATATTACTTAATTATCTAATCATATTTCCAAGATGACACTTAAAATATAATTAAACTTACGATTTCCTGTATCTTGTCTCTTGATTTTTTTAAAGAGGAAGCCATTAACTTTCTTATTAAAGATAACTGTTTTCATTATAAAGTTATTTACTATACCGGTTATCTTAGAATGCAGTAGTTATTGGAAATTAACTAGTGTTGATTTTTATTTCTCGCATAATCTTTATTTAGTATACATACACACGGATGAGTACGAGGTTAGATTAAAAAATTTTCCGCAAATAAAATTAGGAATAATCAAAGTCGGTCTACATAAGGTCACGACATTCGGCCATATTGCTTTGACGTGTTATGACGTCACATCTCCCATTTTTCGGCCATGTTGTTCAGTGCCGGAAACATACAGTTTATTGTATTAGTAGAACAACCGTTTACACAACAGTTTTTAATTGTTATAAGTTGTAAATTCTTTTACTTTAAATAAAAAACATTTGGGATTACATCTTTTAACAAATATCACTTCCAAAACAATGCAAAACAAAATGCGCAAATTCTAGACGCCACTGGATTGATATTCAGCTTTGATTTTTACCTAGTTTTGCCAAATTTTCTCCAAGAAGTGCCCTTCCTTGCGTCCCCGACCTCGAACCGCCTACAAGTTGAGGATATGTCGCAACCTTATAAATATAAACTAACCTTGATAAGCACTGGTAACCAAAGTCGGTCTATATAGGGTCGCGACATTCGGCCATATTGCTTTGACGTGTTATGACGTCAAATCTCCCATTTTTCGGCCATGTTGTTCAGTGCCGGAGATATACAGTTTATTGTATTAGTAGAACAACCGTTTACACAACAGTTTTTAATTGTTATTAAGTTGTAAATTCTTTTACTTTAAATAAAAACATTTGGGATTACATCTTTTAACAAATATCACTTCCAAAACAATGCAAAATGAAATGCGCAAATTCTAGACGCCACTGGATTGATCTTCAGCTTTGATTTTTACCCAGTCTTGCCAACTTTTCTCCGAGAAGTGCCCTTCCTTGCGTCCCCGACCTCGAACCGCCTAAAAGTTGAGGATATGTCGCAACCTTATAAATATAAACTAACCTTGAGAAATAATAACGTTCCGATGGATAATTTTCCGCAAGTTGCTAAGGAGTATTATTTTGCGTTATACTTTTTGGCACTCGATCATAGCGGGAATGTTACTTTTTTACTACGTTCGTTGAAAATAGACTTTTTCCCCTATATGAGGGATATTGTCGTCGTCTTCAGAGTCCATTTTGATTTAAAATGATATTTTTTTTTCTGTTTACTTATGTCATATTTAATATAAAAACAACGCTTAGCTCTTTGACAACGATACCTCCCATAATGTTTAACGATTTCAAACGTACTGTATTTTGACTACTGTTCAATTATTACGAGATAGAGGGATCCGCGAATTAAACTAAAATACTTTTTTTCCGATACTGCAGCCAAATAATTATGTATTTCTTGAAAATGTCTCAAAAGGTAGTAGAAATAATAACATACATTCCTCTTGGAGTAAAGTGCTTTTTCCTCCCTTAGATGATTGCATCAAACCACCTCTGGGAGGAAAAGTGGCATTTTCCTCCCTCGGTATGCAATGTAAATACTATTGCTCTCAAGATTTTTTTACAAGCATAAGCTTAGAGAAATCCTTTTTTTATCTTTGGACAAACCACGAAGGCTTAAAGCCTAAATACTAACATACCGTGGGTGTCTTAAGCGAGGTAAGAGGGAGTTTGTTGACACGGGACTTAAATACTTGAAGATTTGGGGGGAACAAAGACCTTCGCGTTCAGCAGGTTCCACAATCTAGAAACTCTAGGGATAAAAGAACGAACAAAGTGAGTGTCCAGTTGGACCGTATAGGGATGCATACGCGCGGAACCACGAGTTTCTCTGTTGGAAACCGTGAGTGGACAATTCTTTAGAGCAGAAGCCATGGAAGTACCTATAAAAAGCGATAAATCCCCTACAGCCCGACGATGGGCAAGAAAGGGAAGCCTTTCTGTAAGTAAAGGATCATTAATGAGACGAATAGCTCTTCTTTGAATAGAATCAAGAATGCTTAGGGTTGTGGGGGACGCCATGCCCCAGATATGGGAACAATATTCCAAGGGAGGTCGGATTTGGGACATATATAAAGTGTATAAATTAGAAGCGGAAAGAAAGAGAAATCCAAGCTTTTTGAAGCTGCCGTGGCTATAGATACAATATGTTTTATGCCAGTTAAGGTTACTTTCAAATGTGACGCCCACAAGATTGGAGGTGTCTTTGCTCTGTAAAACTTGGCCGCTCATAAGTAGAGGATGAGTATTTGATGACTCTTTTCGCGACAGGGAACATGATTGTGTTTTGGATGCATTGAAATGAACGAGATTTTTGGCGCCCCAATCCAATATTAAATTAAGATCCTGCGAAAGAGATATCTGCATCGCTCTGCGTTTGTTTTCCAAGTCAGGTTTAGTGATGGGTTTAGGAACCTGAAAACTGGAGTGAAGGGTACTATCGTCGGCGAAACTATAAATGGAATTAGTTGTGGACGAGAGAAGGTCGTTGATGTGAAGAAGAAACAATGTTGGTGCCAGAACTGAGCCCTGAGGCACTCCAGCATTTACTTAGTGAAAGCTTGAAGAATGGCCGTCCACAATAACTGATATACGTCGATCCGATAGATAACTAGAGAGCCAAGTAAAGAGTTTAGTTAAAAGACCATAGGAGGGAAGTTTATTAAGAAGTGCGGCATGCCAGACCTGGCATGCAAGCTTTGAATATATCAAGAGCAACGATCTGGGACTCACCTAGAAACTCAAGAGATTTATTCCAGCAGTGTGATACGAAGGAAAGAAGATCTGCTGTAGATCTTTTGTGGCAAAATCCATACTGTCTGTCATGCAAAATTTTGTTTTTTTCTAAGTACTTAAGAATTTGTGAATTAATTAAATTTTCCATTACTTACAACTTATATATACTTTTTTAAAATTTTATTTTAAATAATAATCAAACAACATTATATTGATATTGTAGATAAATATTAAAACTACTTTTAATTGCGTTTTTACGCAACTGCCGAATTCAGCTGTTGCTGAGTACAGAGTGGGCCAAATTTGAAACTTTTTATAAAAATTCTTGTTTTTGTATGTGCTACACAAAAAAGTTTACCCCTATTTACTAGAGTCAAATTCTAAGCCAAACCTAATAGTTACTGTTGAAAAAAGCAATTTGCTATCTTGAGTCGTTTACTCGCTACAACCTGTTTTTTAGTTTCTTGCGTTTTCTTTATTATTTTATTACTTTTTTTGTTTATTTATAGGAATTTTGTAAAAACGTTTTTTACAGCAACTTATGTAGAGCTGCAGATTTTTTCGTTGATTTTTTCTAAGGTGGCGCACTTTTAAATTATTACTTTTTCTTCAAATTTTAAATGCTACAAGCTGTATATTTTTTTACTTTTAAAATAGCCATAAAAATACCTTTTCAAAAATTTATTGCACTTTGTTTTTAAGCCGCTTCTGAGACGTTGCATAATTTGTTATTTATTATTGTTATTGGGTAGAAAGTAGGCCTTGAAAAATGTAAACATGTATTACTCTAGACAATCTTTATTAAACTTTTGTATTGCTGTAATGGCACAAAACAACTTGTGTGCAGGGCCGTATTAACTGTTTGGAGCGCCCTAGGCTAGAATTCTTGGAGCACCTATTTTCCACTAAAAAATTTTGATGAGCCAAAAAAAAAAGTCTTTTCCTCCTTTTTCATGTCTATATGCCTATTTTTTATTCCACAACACCATATTCACAGAGAAATTAGTAAATTAGTCACCAAATCCCCACTGGACCTAAACTTTTTTAAAAACTTCCCTGTCTAGCGCCTACTACTCCCCTGTCTGGCGCCTATTTTTTGTCATGGCGCCCTAGGCTGTAGCCTAGTCAGCCTAATGGATAATACGGCCCTGCTTGTGTGTCTAATTTATTCTGCTATTAAAGTCTTAACCAAAGAACTTTTTGATTAAGTTTTATTAATAGGTTTTTTTTAAATTGCCTGAAAATTGTTTTAACGTATGTAGGTGGGTAAAAGATGACCATGGAAGATAAACCGAATTTAAACCATTCAGCTTGCGATTGTTGTTTTTTTTTAATATTACTAAACCATAGAGATACTTTTAGAATAATATTGCGTGCGGAAAAGTAATGTTTTATGCAAGCTTGTAGACAAAATCTTTGTCAGTAGCAAAAGCACTCTTCAGAATGACGTGGCGCCCAGCTTTTGCAGGTTTTTTTATGTTACCTACAAACATTAACCCGGCCCAAATTAATTTATAATTTTCATAACGTTTATTTAATATTAGGCCCTTTCATATGCAAGCATCATCCCTTTTGACCCTTTTTCGTCATTCTAATGCATTAATGGGCCTTTATTATGATATAGCATGTGATTAGGGTTGTACAAACTCTATTTTAATAAATCTTCATTGACTTTGGATACAGTGAAAAGTGTTGCCATTGTTTTGGCATGCTACGGTAACGGTAATTTTCATATAAATAAATGTAAAAAAACTTTAGTAATTGTCTAGTAAGTTGCGGCAACTCAGATTTTGACGAAATCTGGTATACGGGGGTTTTTGGGACGCTGATCATGAATCTGAAAGATTTTTTTCTGGCAACGTTTCTTTCTTGAGATATTCATCATCATTGAAATTCAAACTATCCTTATTTTTATTATATTTCGCCTTCTTTTGCACAAAATCTTAATATAACACACACAACATTCTATGAACATTTTTTTAAAAACATCTTTTTTAGTTATTTCACACGTTTTTTTAATTAAATTCCAAATATTTTACCCCTGAAACGCTGCAACCATGCATACACTTATGTGTATAATGGTTTCAAACATGGCGACTTGATTTAAAGCAAACCTCTTATATTAATAAACAAAGGCTTAAAATCAATAAAAGAACCTGTTTTAAAAAGGTTTTTTAATGGTAAGAGAATATAGTAAAAATAAAGATAGTTTAAATTTTAACTTTGGTGATAAATATCTCAAGAACGATACGTTGCCGAAAAAAATCTTTCAGATTCATGATCAGCGACCCAAAAACGCCTGTATACCAAATTTCGTCAAAATCGAAGTTGCCGCAACTTTCTAGACAATTACCAAAACTATTTTTAAAAAACAAAGCTTTAATAAAATGCAAAAAAGAATAAAATAATTATTTAATATACAGCGTGTCTACTTAAGTTTTTACTATATGGATTTTTTTCTATTTTACTTAAAAAAGTTATTTCTTTTTGCATGGTCTAAAACCTAAAATGCTATTATCAGTTAATAATTTTTTGCAGTTGTATACAAGGAATGTCAAAAAATAAGAATTTTTTAAAGAGAAAGGTACCTATATTTTTCATATTATCGACATTTTTTAAGAAAAGATGATTGATTTTATTCGTTAACGGTAGAAATTTGTACATTAGTGCATACTTATTTTAAAATTTAATATATTATGTAAAGAAAACTTAAGAATTGTCAAATCAGCGAAAACTCACAAAAGGCTCGTTATTGCAGAAAAAATATTATTATTTTTTTAAATAAACCAATTTGCATACTTGAAAGGTATTTTTAAATCCATACATCTTTTCTTTATAAAACTTTCGATATTAAGAAAAATAAAGGTACTTTTCTTTAAGCTAAATTTGTATTTTTGCTGCTCTTTTTATGTAAAATATGCTGTAAAAAGTGTGATAATGGCATTTTAGGTTTTGGACCATGCAGAACTATATTATTTTAAAAATAATAAAAAAAATATCGGATCATTTTTTTTTATCTTTGGGCAAACCACGAAGGCTAAAAGCCTAAATACTAACGTACCGTGGGTGTCTTAAGCAGGGTAAGAGGAAGATTCTTAACATGGGACTTAAAAACTTGAAGATTTGGGGGGAACCGTGAGTGGAGGCATTATTCTGGACAATTCTTCAGTGCAGAAGCCATGGAAGTAAGTTAATTAATTTATGTGTTTATCTACACATAAAATCTCGCGATAGGCTTTAATATAATCATAGAGTAAGGAAATTATAAGAGTTATCATGGAATAGCCAATTTAAGGACAGGTCATGCGAAAACTCCCAATATAATTTTATTCGTTTCTCGTTGAAATACCGCCAATTAGTCATTTCAGTAAGCTTACGTATCTCCCCACCGCTGATGTTACACGAGGCGAGGCTTGGACCGACGCATTTAAAGTGTAAACTGGCAAAAATGACAAGCCTGCCGCCAGCCTGCCGCAAAAGCGGTACGAAAATTTCAGCATGCCATGGTTTCTCTTATCCGTAGGTATGTTACTTTATGATATAATATAAAATTTGTAATGACGATATATGTTAATATAAAGAATTTTAAAGAAAGAGTTTTATTTATTATTTTTGTGCATTTCAACAAAAGCTTGTTTTTTACTTTTTATTTATTTATACCAAAACTTGCGTGATTGTAACATTTTGGTACGATGTTAATAAATTAAAAATGACGGTACGACACGCAAACCAAATGCGAAAATGTAGTAACAAATGTGATTTGCATATTTGACAAAGTCCGAAAATGATATTATTGATTATAATGACTTTAAAATCGTTATAAATGAGGCTTTAGGTAAGCAAAATATCCCTTTATCGCTAATGGTTTTAGGTATATAGAGATTGCTGGGCTTATAGAAGTTTATACTGTTTATAGATTAAAATTTAGGTTATTATTTAGTATACGGTTTTCTGCTATTTTAACGATTTTTTAAGATATTTTGACGTACATGTTATCTATTAGTTGTCTTTAATAATAATATAATGGCGCAGGTATGAATTATTTGTCCACTTTTAATATGGACAATGGGCAACGTTGTATAAATGTTTAATAATAAAAGTAGGATTATAAAGGGTGGTCAAGTTAGATCAGCTGACCTAAAATTATTATTTGAAAACGTTGCCACCTTTAAAAAGAGGTATCTTTCGACCACCCTTTCCATTTAAAAAATATTCTTTTTTTAAGTTCGTTAAAAATATGTATAGGCACTCCTACATGTGAATTTTTTTGATGCGTGTATTCAGCTCTAAACCGCATAAATTTATGTTTATCAAAAGGATTTCGATTTAATGCATTATAGTATTATGCCCACAATCTAAATACCCCATTTTCCCAACCATTCTTTGCCGAAGTGATTAAATATCCGACTTCCGGACTTATTAATAATTCGTAAGGGCACGCGTGACAATTACAAAATGTCCCATAAAACGTCGGTGCGAACAATAGTGCCATGGGCGCTACCACTTTTGATTTCTGGCCGAAGATAAAGCCCATAAAAATAAAAACCTCTTAGACACGAACTGAAAAAGTGTCGGGGATTTGAGATTGATGAGGTGCGATTTGGATTAGGAAATAAAGAAAGGAGAACCAGGACTTGTTTGTACATTTTATTAAGAACTAAACCGTATGAAAACTTTGCATTTGAATCAGGGTTGAAAAAAACATGTATTTTTTAATTTTATACAAAACACATGTTTTTTTTTTGTTTTAAACATGTTTTTTTGCTTTTAAATTTTATGTTTAAAACAAATAAAACTTACAAAAAAAACATTGTTTAAATCATATTTCCTTAAACGTAATATCAATTAAGCATGGTTCATCGATGATTATTATTCTACTAAATAATACAGCGTGTCTTCGGAAGTTCTTACCTAATGGGAAACTTTTTAATTATTAACTTTACGAAAAAACTGTGCCTCTTCATAAAAGTCCTGCTTGATGAGAAAATACATTTTCACAAATATATGTGAAGGTGGCACTCCGGACATATGTTTATAGGAACTTTTTTCATAAAATGACATAACAAATCACCCTTAAAAGTTTGGTACCGTAGTTAGGAAATAACCTGTATCTTAATTTGAAAACAAGTCATTTTAAAGCCACCCTGTACGTCCAACCTTCAAATATTTTTGTGGATATGTATTTTCTCATCAAGCAGGACTTTTTATGAGGAGGCACTTTTTTCGTAAAGTTAATAATAAAAAAGACATGCTGCATGCAAATTTGTTAAATGGTAATACTTCGAATTGATGTTTTTATTACTATTGGCAGGAGTTGAAGAAATTTTGACATACTCGACCGTGCATTGAACTGATAGCGCCTGGTGCCCTGACGCCCGGTGATAAATAAATTTATACCTATTGTTTAAGTTAATCGCGAGCAGTTAAATTTTATTTTAGAATAATAAATTTGAATATATAAAGCACATACCTGACAAAAAAACAAATCTATTTTACGAGGGTAAAGCTATCGCAATTTGCAAAAGTTAATAAACAATAGGCTAATAAATAAATAATATTAGATTTTTATATTTTATTAAAATATAGTTTTTAACAGTAAATCCTGAAAATTTTATTAATTTAGCTTTGATGGTTACTTGGAAATTGATTTTTAATTAAAAGTACTAAACATTTTTATTGTAAAAAAAATGAAAATATCAAAAAACTGTTTTGGGAATTAATTGTTGGTAATAACTACTTATTAAAAAATACATGAACTTAGTTCTCATGATCAAGTGAAAATGGAGGTCCACTTGATTAACTTCAGTTCTCATCATTGGGAATTTGTTTTTAGTATTGATTTTACGAAAAAAACTTATTCTTTATAAAAATCTGCATGGCCTAAAACCTAAAATGCAATCATCAGATATACATTTTTTGCAGTGGTATACGAGGTATGTGATTTTGCTTAAGAGAAAAGTACTTTTATTTTTAACAATATCGATTTTTTTATAAGAAAAGATCTTTAGAATAAAAAAAACTTACAAATATGAAAACTTATTATCATTTTTGACATACCTCGTATACCACTGCAAACAATTAATATCTGATGATTGAATTTTAGGTTTAGACCATGCAGAACTTTTTATAAGGAATAACTTTTTTTCGTAAAATCAATAATAAAAAAGTTTCCCACATGGTCCGAACTTACGTAGACATGCTCTATGTCCGAAGTCGCTTCATTTCTGAGATACAGGGCCTTTTAATCTCATAAGTGGTGACGAGACTCACTGATCAATTTCAGTTTTTGTTGTGTTCCAATTATTAATACTCGCAGTTAAAAAGTTTGTATATTACATTTGAGAGTATTTCCTATTATTATTCATTAAATTAATAAAGAAAATAAAAAAAAACACGCTTGTTTAATTTAGGTATTTTAAACTTGTTTTAAACTGTTTTAAACAAAAACTGTTTTAAACGTAAACAAATGTTTAAAACATGTTTAAAACAGTTAATTAAAACAAAATGTTTAAAACAAAACAACCCTGATTTGAATGGCATAAAAATAAATACAAAAATTATAATTGGTGAGTGGCAACCATAGGCGGGTTTACGTTTACCGCATGTCAGAGTCGCCAATTTTTAATTCTAAAATTAAATTTATAAAGAATTTACAGAACTTTGAGGAAAAAACCATTGGAACCCTGATTTTCATGCGATATACGTGGTGTTTCTCACAGGTGGTTCTCCCCTATATCTTTTTTACCTTTTATGATATACAAATTTGGTATATAATTATTTGACATATTTGTGAATTTGATAGATTTACTGGTTTTCTATTACTTCCGGTTTAACCGGAAACGACTGCTACTTTTAAATTTGAAATGGCACCACTGGTATATTTTATATTATTTTGATAGCAATTGTTTTTAAATGCCAAAAGACCGAGAAATATTCACAATTTTCATGGTGAATGGAAATTCAATTCGGTCAAACAGCTGATAAAAATGGGTATCTAGATTCAATTTTTCGAAGAATATTTACATATATTACCTGATTAGTTATTAAATTTTACGAAAGATATCAGACGTCATTGTCTGACAACCTAAATAACACAAAGCAGGATAATAGTCAGTGTTTTAAGAAACTTTATATATAGTCATAAAGCGTAAGTTCGCGACTTAAACTGCAGATAAACCAAAATTGACTTCGCTCGTTTTGCTTTATTGCTGAATTTTTAACAAAATCCATGATGGCAACCACTTAAACGCTTAACACTAGTTGTAGACTAACTATTTTCTTATTTTTTATTACATTCATCCCATAAATCATAAAAATTCTTTAAAAAATAGAATTTTAACTGCAACAACAGAAAGCAAAACTTATTATGAAATGTCATTATGTTCTAAATTTGCAACTGCAACGTTGCCAAGTCGCTTAATTTTAGTTTTCAAATGCAGCAAAATTATAGTAGTAACCAAACATACCGGGTGTTGATGATCAAATCAGTAGCGTCTAGAAGTAGTCATTTTCATTTTGCAACGTATTTTTTTTATTATTTTTAACACGCCGTTAGTTCAAAAACTAAGACGTTTAGGACATATGTTAATATGAATTTTTTTCTTTTTTTTCTTTGTAGAATTGTTTGGTTAAGTTTGTCGGTTGACTTACTGGACACCCTGTATGTATGTAGGTAATTTGATTGAAATTGATGAAAACTTTGATGTCTATTGGTGTCTAAACGGTGAGGTTTATCGACTTTAATAAAGAGTACCTTATTTTTTAAGTTTTTAATTGTTTATAAAATGACGCCCCCAGCTTTGCGATATCTGTCAAAATAAAAAAGTTATGATGTAAATAAATTTAAAAATTTATGATGTAAATAAATTTTAAGTTTTAGGTAAAGTGCCCTCGGGCGGTATTTTAAATAATTAATAGTTTAAAAAACTAAAAAACACGCTTTTATATGCAACCGAACTAAAAATTAGAAAATAATTTTTCATTACAAAGAGTTTGTCACTTCAGAATAAAAGCGTGGGGTGCTTAATATATTAAATGTTATAATTATTCTATTTGCAAATATCTATGAGGGAAAAGTTATGAAAAAATAGTAAAATGCACCCCACGCTTTTATTCTGAAGTGACAAACTCTTTGTAATGAAAAATTATTTTCTAATTTTTAGTTCGGTTGCATATAAAAGCGTGTTTTTTAGTTTTTAAACTATTAATTATTTTTCATTTTTAGTTTCTGCTACTCTTGACAAAATGGCGAAAAAATTTTTTAATGAACAAGGGTGGCACATTTTAAAATTTTTCCAACAGATTGCAACTCACTAAAAAATTTCTTCTTCATTAAGTAGCAAAGTTTGAAATTTTGCCAACAGATGGCAATCCAGGCAATGTTTGGACCGTTGCCAATATATTGCAACCCACTAAAAAATTTCTTCTTCATTTAATAGCAAAGTTTGAAATGTTGCCAACAGGTGGCAACCTAGGTGTTGTTTTTATATTTTTATAATATAAAGGAAAATTTTTTTCCTGGCGATCCAAAAAAAGAATGTTAATTTTTATTAATTGCACATTATGTATTATGTATACATTACACATAATGTAATTTTTATTATTTAATCCTTGAACTAATGGTGCAACTAACCCTATATTTTTATTTTCATAAAAATTAAACACTCATGGTGCAACTAACTTTAATAGCAAAGTTTGAAATGTTGCCAACAGATGGCATCCTAGGTGTTGTTTTTATAATATAATGGAATTTTTTTCCTGGCGATTCAAAAAAAGATAACGGGATACTGTTTTTAAATTATTGCATCTTCATCGGTCCTTGACACGTGTGCAAAGTTTCAAAGAAATCGAATAGCTGGAAGTTGGTTAAAATTAGGCTCAAAGATTCCGTTACATAGATAGATAGATAGATAGATGGATAGTTACAACCCAAGTTAATAAAAGCGTGTTAAAAAGTACTTTTGTCTTAAAATTTTAGAATCTGTAAAGCTCGATTTGTGTGCCAAATATCAACTGGATTGGTTAAAAAATAAATGCAATATGGCGAAAAAACCAAAATAAAAATTGAACTTTGACGGCTTGTAACTCGAAAACGAATGACGATTTGAAAAAATATATATAAAGCTCTACCCTTATTTTGTCAAGTAGGATCAGGATTTTTATTATATTTATTTAAGTAATACCTAACATTATTTATATCTTTTGTGTTGTTATTGAGTTCTTATTAATACTCATCTAACGTTAGAAAATAAATAACAAGTGCGTCGTAAACATTTTTCAAATCTGACAGCAATCTTAAATACCGTTTGTCAAAAGAACTGGACGCTTGATATGCAGTTTGATTTACCGATACGACATTAAGATTAAAAAAAATTCTTTTGATGCAGTCGTAAAGAAGAGTATGTGCCTGTGGAATTTTAATAAAGTGATTTGATTTAATTACAATTTACTAAAAAATACTAAACCAGAGACAAGAATGAGACGAGTAACTGGTCCTAACAATTTGTCCATTGTATTTATCTCTTTCTGGTTTAACGCAAGTTCCAATAAATATGACTTTGTCTTTCATCATGGCAGGCTATCGTAAATGGAGCAATCATCGCTTTGCCCTGGTTGCCAAGTTGTTTACAATTTCTGCATGTAAACTTTAATGTCCTTTTGGCTCACATCTAATTAAGAGAAAGAAAATATACCATGAATCGAATATTTTTAACTTATTATTGTGATGTTTCGTGGTTTTTACCTCTAATTGGACTTTGAATATTGACTTTTATTAGTGATCACACTGTATATATTAAATTTGTGCTTTTCAACAGGTAATTTAAGGTAATATTGACATGGTTATCTGTAAGAAAAATCTTTATTAAAACCAAATTAATGACATTTTTAATAAGGTGTGTGTAATTATTGAACTAAACCCCAATATTTTATATTAATAGGAAACAAAAACAAGTACCTAACATTAAGGGAAAAAATAGCACAGCTATATAATTTGAATTTGGCGGGCAAACGATAGAGACGACTCACGCGCCATCTGCGTTTTTCTTCCTTGAAGACAGACAAGGAAGGCCCAGCAGCTATCTCTCTCTCGGATAATTTATTTACATTTAGTTGCTCGTCTCATTGTTGTCTCTGACTAAACATCATTTTATATAGTAAAAGAAGAATTTCGGACTTCCATTGTCTTTATTAATTTATTTAGACAACGTTTTGGGCAGTACTATCTCTGTCCGTTCTCAATTACTACCCGAAACGTTGTGTTCATAAATTAATAAAGGCAATGGAATTTCGAAATTCTTCTTTACTGCTGAATCATTGACAATCATTATATATGTGTCCCAATCCGACCTCCCTTGGAATATTGTTCTCATAATCTGGGGCATGGCGTCCCCCACAACCCTTAGCATTCTTGATTCCATTTAAAGAAGAGCCATTCATCTCATTAATGATCCTGAACTTACAGAAAGGCTTTCCTCTCTTGCCCATCGTCGAGTTGTGGGAGATTTATCGCATTTTTATAGGTACTTCCATGGCTTCTGCTCTGAAAAATTGTCCAGTATAGTTCCTCCACTCACGGTTCCCAACGAAGAAATTCGTGGTATCGCGCGTATGCATCCCTATATGGTCCAACTGGCCCCGAACTTCCCATTTCGTTCGTTCTTTTATCCCTAGAGTTTCTAGACTGTGGAACCTACTAACTGCCCGCGGGAGTCTTTCCTTCCCCCACAAATCTTCAAGTATTTAAGTCCCGTGTCAACAAACTCCCTCTTACCTCACTTAAGACACCTACGGTACGTTAGTAGGTATTTAAGCTTTTAGCCTTCGTGGATTGTCCAAAGATTTAAAAAAAAACTAAAATGTAATTTTTAAAATAGAAAAAATTATTTAACTATGTTATTGACAAATGACAAATAGGTAAGCTTGGGTAAGTTTTAAAAAATTTCTTCCTTTACTTAAAATTTTACCGCACGCCCTGAAGTCAAAGTAATATAGTTATTTTTGAACCAAGGGCGTAAAACAGCACTTTTACGCCCGCGGCTGATTGTTGTTGCCCGAGCAACGCGGTATATAGGAGAAAATTTTCCAGCTTTTAATATTTCAAAATGTAATCAGTATACTTTTAACATATTGTTCCGTATCCCCTCGTATAAAAACACGGCCTTCGTTTTTATACCTTTATTAACAAGGGAACGTAACTATGGTTACAACAACGACAAAATCTTCACTTCAATGTCTCGAAGTTTACAGCACAAAAGTCGAATCTATACTAACTCAATCAGAGGTTTCCGTCGCCCTTTTATAGTGTGGTGGAAGAGTAAAAAATGATCCAGAATTTTGGAGAAATATCGGGAATATTCCATAGTACAGGTTGGCATAAAAGTTCTCAATGGATAATTCGGGCGGTTTCGGAAACCTTCGAAACTGATGAAAGAACTTGGAAAATCTAAGGTAAATTATTCAAATAAATTATCAGACTAAATTAAAAGATCCTAGCTTTATACAATTCTATAAACTAAAAACACTTATTTTTAATGGCCGTTACAATAATATGTTTAATTAAATAAATTGTTGTTTTCCAAAAAAATGGGACATTATTTAATTTTATTATTGTTTTATAAATTTATAAATGCGGGCGTTTTTTTTTATTTTTTGCCCTAGGGCGTTAAAGTTCAATTTAACGCCCTCAAATGGGGGCGAAAAATTGTATTTTACGGCCGATCGTACAAAAAAAGTATTAATTGGTAATTTATTTTGATATCTTTCATACGTTTCAAATATTGTAATAATACGGTATCTAGGGATATTTTGACAAAAAAATTAAGATCTGATGATCATTTTTATTTATTAACTATATGACTCTACCTACAATATAGTGTCTGGGACAGTAATGAAATGGACTTCATGAAAAGAACAATTTAAAAACCTTTTTAGGCTCCTTTTGACGAGTCTACCTATTCATACCGCCATACATGGAAGTAGCGCTTTAACCCAGCCTGTCAATGTCAAATGTTTGGGGTGTCGGACTGGGCATAAGCATCACTTTGCTTGTCGGACAAGTTTATCACAATGTTTTACATGCAATTTTTAAACATTTTGCCAAAAATAATAAGGGTTACAGTCAAGAAACCATAAGGCTCAAACACATGTTTTGGGCATCTGATTAGGCGGCTTGACTGTAACCCTCGTTTTACACTAGGCTGGTTTCGCCGGAAAGAGTGATAAAAAATTATACGAAGTCTTTAAGTTTGCCGACTTTTCGCGTTTTTACGTGTGAAAGGTCTCACAAAACTCCATACACTTTGATAGCGTTGATCCGTCGCTCGCATTCCCGGCTTTCGCTGGCTTCCGCTAATGTGAAAAGGCAGTAACCCTTATGATTTTTGGCACAATGTGTAAAAACTGCATGTAAAACATTGTGGTTAACTTGTCCGACTAAAAAATTACGCTTTTGCTTAGTCTGACAACCGAAACATTTGACATTGACAGGCTGGGTTAAAGCGCCGCTTCCATATATGGCGGTATGAATATTTGTAGTAGACTTGCCAAAAGGAACCCCCTAAAAGGTTTCAAAAGTGTTCTTATCATAAAGACCATTTTATTACTGGCACAGGGACTGCTACTTTGAATGTCTCTTAAACGTCTTAACGTACATTGTCTAGCAACGTCTGTACCTACAGGAATAATGCATGTTGGAGGTAAGAAAACGCATTGAAAAGAAAATGTAGACTGGACAAAAAATATTTTTAAAATATTTTTGATAGCTAAATAATTATTTTCCCTAAATATAATTAGTTTCTTGAGATCATACTAGATCTGCTACATATCTACATACTACATACGTACCGTTCCTGTCTATCAAGGACATATTACGCGTGGTTTCATATCTTCCACAACTATTTATCCACATTATTAATTAAAACCGTCTTTGCGGAATTACCGTCAAAATCCGACGTGAAAACGACTCTAATCTCGACTATTACTTACTAATACTTGGTATCAGCTGATGCTCTCTTGATTACGAATTCATATTACAAGGGATCTTCAAAAAATGAACTTTTAAATAAACTTTTATTTTTATTTCTTTTAACTTTACTAAACCAGTCCAGATTTTAACTTGAATTTTAATGTTTGTATTTTTGCTTACACAGCTCAAATTGTATACTTTTTAATAAAAATTAAGGGGTTTTTGGAAAAAACAACATATGTCAATATTTCCCGAAATTGTGCTGATTAGATTGTTGCGTTCCCTTTACAATAAGTAGGAAAAGAGGACGTATTAAGCGGCTAAATCACAAATCTCTGACATCACAAAAATCTTGAGCAATCCTGTATTTAACGCGTAGAAAGTACCATGGAAAAATGTCATCTGTCAAACGTTAAATGTCATATGGCAAATTTTAACTGACATCTGCCAAATATCATCTATTACTTGACAAATATCAACTGTCATTTGTCATATGTCAAAAATCTTTAAGTGTTCCCTTAATATTATGGGTGTTTAAAAATTGAGTAGTTTCACCAAAATTCCACAAGTCAAAGTACGTTTTCTAGAAAAAAAAGTTTTGTTTATTTACTTAATTATATGTACAGGGTGGCTCGAATTCGATGCTCATCATTGGGATTTCGAAAACCGTAAGAGATGCAGGATCGGTTAAATGGAGGCAAAGTTGCGCAATTTGGTTTCTATTGTTTCCTGGCTATATTTGTTAAGATAACTCAAAATGAAAAACACGTTTTCATGGCCACTTTTTCTGCTCTATAATTCAGTGTGATTAAATATTGAATCTGGCGTTTCGGCTTCTGGCGAACATCATTAACTTAATTTTTTAAATACGGACCTGATATTTTTTTTTAAATTTAATTAAATTCTTTCATCACTCTTAATATACTATATATCGCCACTTTGATATTTGCCGACGTTTCGAACAGAGAATTCCATCACCAGAATATTGCATATTTATTTAACCATAATACGGCCCTGAACTACATTTTTAGGTAAAAAGGTAAAAAAAAGAATAAACTTATTACATATTCATAATGTTTTATTGTAACTTATTGATATCTAACCGCGGAAATTACTTTATTAACAGAAACTAACCAGCAGGTACGATTTCAAGGGAGAACTTCATTTAATGTATGGATTGGTATGTGGAGGAACAAAATTATTGGACCTTTCGTTTACGAAGGGACCTTAACTTCCGCACGATATCTAAATTTGATTAGGAATGATGTCTTAGACGCCCTAGATAATCAACCTTTGGCAGTATTTCAAGAAATATGGTGGCAGCAAGACGGAGCTCCTGCCCACAATGGAAGGAAAGTAGCTCAATTCCTTTACCATATATTTCCTAATAAATGGTTTTGCAAGATGGCCCGCTAGGAGCCCAGATTTTAGTCCCCTAGATTATTTCCTTTGGGGATATCTCACCTCACGACCTTTAAGTACTACGACAAAATTTGATAAGGAAGTCGCTGCCATTCCTGCGAGAACAATTAATCGAGCTGTATTAAAAATACAAAGCAAAGCAAGAAAATGCATCGAGGCGGAAGGTTATCTCTTTGGACACTTATAATAGTGATTAAATTATGTTTATTTTTAAAATTTGATAAGGAAGTCGCTGCCATTCCTGCGAGAACAATTAATCGAGCTGTATTAAAAATACAAAGCAAAGCAAGAAAATGCATCGAGGCGGAAGGTTATCTCTTTGGACACTTATAATAGTGATTAAATTATGTTTATTTTTAATATGGGCATCAAGATAGTATTACAGTATGTCCCAGGATAGTTGTTCAAAAAATTTGGGTCCATTTGTCCTCTTGTAACACCTATCCTGGGACACACTGTATATACATACATATACCGGCAGGTGCATGGCCAGACTGGCTATGTGAAATCTAAATTTTAATACCTACAAATATTGGTTGCCCCATTGATTTTACAACAAAATTGTATTAGACTTTTTAAAGGTGTTGTTAGGATTACATCACATACTAAATTTCGTTTTTTTTCATAAGCCAATTAAAAGTTATTTTAGAAAAACTATTTGAAAAATAGGCTTACACACTAAATGGTAATAAGCTAATTAGCTGAGCATACCGTAATAAATCCACCAGTAATGATCAGGCATGCAACGATTTTTCAAATAGTTTTTCTAAAATAACTTTTAATTGGCTTATAAAAAAAAACGAAATTTAGTATGTAGGTAATCCTAACAACACCTTTAAAAAGTCTAATACAATTTTGTTGTAAAATCAATAAGGAAGACAATATTTAAACGTAACAAAATTTACATGGGATTTCCTATAGCCAGTCTGAATATGCACGACCCTGTTGGTTTTCCATGAAACCTCTCAATTGTAGATATCTTTCTGAATATGTACCTACTTTTATTACTTTATACGTAAAGTTGAAACAATATGTTTATCCATTATTGTTTATTTAATAATTGCATTGGTGTAAATCAAAATATCAGTTATTAAAATCGAAATTAATTATTTTTATTTATTCACATACGAATATCCAATATACTTTTTGCTCTCACCCTGTAAAATCTATTCGTTTCTAATTGATGTGGACTCGAGGTCGCAAAAGGCACTGCTGGCTCTCACAATTCTATCGGATGTTGACTTATTAACACCGACTTTGACACATGGGGTGCAGACAGGGAGAACGGGTAAAAAATTGCTCAGTAAATATTGTAGTTTGGAAACTCGGATTTGAGGGATGTTGGCAATAGTGTTTCCCCCTCTAGATTTATTGCCTCCCTTTCTTGTGACTATTAAAAAATATGAGTTTGGGAAGTGACACATAAATGAAAAATTATAAAGTATTTATTTTAGACTAGGCCAAAAATATCGACTTTTGTTTTGAAAATTACATCGAAAATATTGTTAGGTGACAAAATAGTTATTTACATTACAAGATGCGAAAGTTTACTTTTTGGTGTGAGGTGTATTTTAAATGGCCGAGGCGAAGCCGAGGCTATTTAAAACCTCCGAACACTTGAAAGGCCTTTCGCATCGTGTCCCCTTGGGGACCGCGAAAAGATTCACGCTAAATTGGGGCTTATTTCTTCTGGGGCTAAGC
This sequence comes from Listronotus bonariensis, assembly GCA_014170235.1. Classification (NCBI taxonomy): domain Eukaryota; kingdom Metazoa; phylum Arthropoda; class Insecta; order Coleoptera; family Curculionidae; genus Listronotus; species Listronotus bonariensis. The sequence continues at coordinate 31,838 of JACEGR010007454.1, forward strand.
GCTGTGAGTGAAGATTCCTAAAGCCTGAAGTTTTTACGTTTTGGTGTTGAACACATGGTGTCTTCGTATGGTCGAGGAGGTGCGCATGCCTTGCGGAAAAGCGTCAGTGGTGAAAGTGACGGTTATGCGCGATACCAGTAGCAGCCCATGGCTTGACAGCAACAATTTATGCATGTTCAGAAGTTCATCGCTGTTGTTGATTCTTGGAAGTGTTTTTTATTCATATTCTAGGAAAGTTTGGGAGTTTCGAGCTCGATTACCAGATTTTCCACGGACAAATCCGGGAAAGCTTATAAGCAATAGCTTATATGACCGGAACAGGAGAACTGACGAATTGACTTAGTATCAGAGCCATAAAACAAAAAGATAGATACATAGATAGATACTTTTCTTGTTACAAAATTTTTTGATCAGTGTTATCATTAGGTCAAAGTCGTCTTTTGACCTCAATAAGCGTAATTAAAATACTTGTAATAGATTTTAAAACACCTTGTATAGATGTTTACCAAACGGGACTTATTTTATGTTAAAAAAATCCCATTTTTATTCTAAGGACCACATTTTCCGTCTCATTTTACTAGTCCGTATTTTTATTATCGGAAATGTTTTATTCATGCGCCTGGAAATAGCCATTATTAATCACACACGTTCAAAGTCCGTGAAAAAGTGCCATATCCAGAGTTATTTAATTATCAGGAGAGCCAATGAAGCCGGCCATTATTTAAAGTAGACACCGAGAAAGAAATTTTGACAAATCGCCCTTCGAGTGGCGAATGGTCGCGTGCAGTTTTGGATAAGTTACTACGTGGTGTTGCCGGGTTTTGGTAAACAGGCAATGTTTTGGGTTGTTGAATTTTTAATATTAGATATAACCAAAATATTTGAGTTGGTTTGAGAAAGTTATCTTTTATTATAGTCCAAGATCCGAAAAGATAGCGACCTGCACCCATTTGTCAAGCAAAGGTATTGCTCCAGGAACGCTTAAAAAAATATGGTCAGAGCCAAAGTTAATTAAAAAACCCTTAAAATTTTTGACATACAGGGTGGCCCACCATACTCGACACGGTCTGTAGCTGGATAACCATGGGGTTTTTGAAAAAGTAAATACTGAAACATATACATGTCGGATAAGGCCACAGTATAAAATTATTTTACTCTATACAGGATGTCTCAAAAAAGTGTAACGTATCAAAGTTATATTTTTTAAATAGAACACCATATATTTTGATAACGGTTTTAGATTCTCCATAAAAAAATAATTTAAGTTTGTTAATAGTACCAGTTATTCGTTTTTGTGATATTTGATTTTTTTCAAAATGCAGGGGTGAAATTAAATTAATTTTATTTTAACAATATAAACCCCTTAAACTTTAAAATTTGTTACTAGATTGGAAAAAATCTGCCTTATCATACGTAGGTCATATCAAGATCATAGATTATACAGGGTAATCAAAAAATAATTTTCATTTTTTAGAAAGTCAAATAGGAATATCTCTCTATTTTAATTATTATATTAATAACACCCTGTATTTTTTACACCACATGACTGCAAACCAAATGCTCTTTCAAATGGTGTATAGGTTGCCTATACTTATCTTTTATACTTTTTAAGTAAATTGTTTTAACATATTTTTATTCCAAATGTCTATTTGAATGTAAATAGGCTGTGCTATGCCTATTTACTAAGCCGTTATTGCAAAATGTAAATTTGATGGAAAAAAAGCACAAAATTAGAAGATTTTGTACTATCTGCCACTGCCACTATTTTTGGCGGTATTTAAAAAAGTACTTTTGTCTTAAAATTAAAAAATAAATCCAATATGGCGAAAATACCAAAATAAAAAGTGAACTTTGACGGCTTGTAACTCGAAAACGAATGACATTTTGAAAAAAGTTATATGAAGCTCTACCCTTATTTTGTCAAGTAGAATCACCCCCTTAAGTTTCGTGATCGATTTTGAATCACCCTGTATATGCATTATTTTTTACGTAGATTCTTTGTTGACCAAAAACCTTACCTGATAGAAAAAACTAAAAACAGATTTGAAATCAGGGATATCAAATTACCCAAGTTCGGTAAAGAGCATCAATTCACATTTAATAAGGTGTAAAACGTAGGTTTGTGTTATGCACACATTAGAGACATTTTGCACCTCTTATTTTGCAATTCCATTGTGGTTAACGTTATTCTGAGTCTACGCAGTAACGCAAACATAATCCGTTATCGTTATTTACCATACCGGACTCCTTTAATTACGGATGAATACCGAAGAGCTTATCGTTATCGTTATCGTTAGCGTTATTGTTAAACTGCGTGGTTGTCGTATTGTAGAATTTTTAATATCAATTATTTAAGAAGGTTGACATTTTAATACCGTATTCATTAAAATATCATTGATACATAGGCTCTAATTAGCGAAAAATCCATAGCAGTAAGAAAAATAAAATAGTGTAAAGAAATTAAAACGGACTTGCATTTTTAGGGATGTTTTAAATCAGTAATCTATTTACATGTTACAATCCGGCACACTTGCTTTTTATTCTACTACCAAATCTAACCTTACTTTTTGTGTTTTGCTTATACTGTATTGTTACATCTACTTTGAAAAACAAAATCAAGAGAATTATTTGCATATATTTAAATATCAATATATAACTTATGGAGAATAAAAGTAAATACTGATTTTTCGTAAACTTTAAAATCGGTGAACCACAGGTAAAAATAAGGTTATGTGTCGAAAGCGCAGACGCAAGATAAATTTATTCGAAGAGGCTGCAAAATCTCTGTCTAAAACTGCTGCTGTAATCGTTATGTTTAATAACGATAACCATAAGGAGGCCAAAAAAGTCTGTTATTTTAAGAGGTACAAAATGTCTCCATTATTGATACGGTATTTTCTTAGTAACGTAATAAAAGGTATAATTATAAAATAATATTACTTTGAAGAAAGTTATAATAAAACGATTAAGTGTATACACCTCCGTACAATGAGAGGAGATCCAACCCTTCGAAATGAACTGAAATGTTAAATAGGGATGTTTTTAGACATTTGCATAAGAATGGAAGTGGGTTACGCAGTTAAGAGCTTTATTTAGGGCTTAGAATCGTAAATTCAATATTAGGTATCAACCCGACTGACAAATATGTTATAGAGCGGAAGCTTGCCCGGAGTTCTACTATTAAAATTTAATTTTTCAGTCAGTAAGGTATAGTAAGAACATTTTAAAAGCGCATATTCGGTACCCTTTGAAAATAATACAAAAAACATAAAAAGACCGCCTGCAATCGGACTATTTTATATAAAGGCGCCGCTATCCTTTACAGAGACGGGCCGATACACTATGGGATAGAAATCCATTATTTTGGCCAAAAAGCAACTTTAAAATTTTAATGGCTTATGATGTGTATTTCAAAGTAGATACTCCAAACTACATGTACGCAAAATTATAAAAGGATATGACGACTTTTATTGGGGTAATAAAAACTTGAAAATGTACTTACTTTATTATTAGCCTTATTTACTAAAAAAGTAAAAGAGTTTAAATAATAAGAGCTATTGTTGTGTTTCCGATGCTGTCTCGCGATGTCTCGCTACTTTTGTCAAAGATTTTTTACCTTTTCCTTTATCAGTTTTTGTACTTACAATTGCCTTTCTAGTTTTTGCTACTTCTGAGTGTAAGAACAGTTACAAGATTTTTTTATAATTTACAAGGTTTTCCATTTTAAAAATTAATATGTTTTGTCCTACACTGTATATCCTAAAAGATAAAAACATTCTGATAAAAGATATGGATTCTACAGAATCTACCCAACAAAACAGGGTTTTTTTATTTATTTTATACGTTAAAAAATAAAGAAAGTTGGGAAGATGTATCTCTATTACGCTTCTATGAATGGTGTGTAAATGAGAAGGAGTAGGGGTCAAGGTACAATAAGCCTTCAGGCTGCAGGGAACCACCTAGGGGGACCTGGGTGGGATGACCCCAAAAGGGCGAAAAAAAATACGCTTCTAAGAATAATTTAAAATTATTTTTTAGATGTGGATGGTCATATTTCCGAAACTAACTGAGATAGACACATCAAATGTAGTATTTTTTTAGAGCATTTTAAAAGATTTGTTTGGTGCTGATATTATATTCAGGGTGTTCCATTTAAAAAATCATACCGATTGTCTTACCGTGTATATCATATGAGATAATAACCAACTATTTTAGTTTATTTTGTAGAATAAAAAATAATAATCTTAAGGGTAAATTTATAATAACATATAATAAGTTTTAGGTTTCCAAAAAGCATTTGTAATAATTTATAATATTTTTTTTCAATATTTTTCCAGTAAAAAGCACCTCATTTTAAGTTAGCTTGGTAAGTTTCAAAATTTTGACCAAAAAATTAATTTCTATCCCATAGTGCGATGACTAGCTGCATTAACCGGCATATCATAAAAGAAATATAGCAAAGGCGGCCGCAAATACAAGCATGCCGATTTATTTGCTTTAAACTTTTTGTGATTTTTTTCTTATCAAAGAGCACCGAATTTACATTTTTAAACTGTTCCTTCTATAAAGTAAAGTCCATATTTATTTCATTCTAAAAGCGATGCCGCCAAGTACACAAAAATGATAAAGTAAACAAACCTTTTCGAAAGCACACAGCCTTTAACAGAGCCTGATTACATATTTTTAGATAAACAAATAAAAATATTGCGATAACACGTATAACGTACTTAAAAACATCCTCTTATTTCGTCTCTGGCGCGCCATAAAACCTGTAACGCGTGGCGTAGTCGTAGGGTTGAATATTTTTTGCTGCAATAAATCATTGTTAACAAAAGGGTTTATTTGCTTTATAATTTTTTGTGTAGTTGGCGGCATCGCTTTCAGAATAAAATAAATATGGGTCTAACTATATTAAATTGTTTAAAACTAGTTGGAGTTAGAGTTAAGGATCCAATCAATTTAGGGACACGGGCAGAGACAGTCCGATCTTTTTGAACGGGTTTCATGGATTAGGTTAACCCAAAATCAATATTTGAAAAGGCCTAAAGAAAAGAATGATATTTTTAAGTAAAAAAAAACATGTTTACTTGCCTAAATCTATTTTTTGTACGACCGGGCGTAAAATACATTTTTACGCCCTCACTTGAGGGCGTAAAATTGCACTTTTACGCCCGAGGGAAAAAAGTATCAAAAACGCCCGCATTTATTAATTTTATTTAACAATAATAAAATTAAATGATGCCTCTTGTTTTTTTTGGTAAAACAACAATTTATTTAATTTAACATATGTTAAAAGTATACCAAATACAATTTTAAACATTAAAAGCTAAGAAATTTTCTCCTTACTACAGAGAATGCTTGTTATTAATTTTAGTCATACAAAAATATTGTTTGCACCTCTGCCGTCAAGCACTTTTACGCCCACAGCTGATTGCTGCCCTCGCGGAGGCAACAACTCTTCAGTGCGGGCGTAAAAGTGCTATTTTACGCCCTCGGTACAAAAATAACTATTTATGCTTGTGTATAAAACATATGTTCTCTTAAGAATTTTGTTAACTACAGGTTGAGCCAAATAACATAACACATAGGCAATGTGAGAAAAAAGACAATCTAACTAAATCCCGGCATGTAAACATGCGTGATTATTACTGCTTGTTTTGTTATTCTTTACTCGCCGATGTACTAAAATTGCTTGCTAAAGCAGTATAAACTACAACTAAAGGTATACGGGCCATTAAAGGAACAACAAAGGATGTACGTAAGTCATCCAATCCGAAATGTTTGCATGTCCGTATTCACGTTAGACTGTCTCTATTCCTCACATTGCCTTTGTGTTATGTTATTTAACTAATCCGGTCGTGAGTCAAAGCAAATTGATTGAATTTTTTTTGTGTGCAATAAATTTCGTTTTTCAGATTTCCCTCTCCCTCTATTTTTTTTCTTGGTTTTGGTCCCTTCAGGTCCAATCCACCACTCTCCCCATCCAGACTATGCTTTCCAGGGCTTCGTCGGCAAAAAATCTGGATAATCGAGCTCGTAGCTTTCAGAAATTCCAAAAGAAAACAAACAATTCAACAATCGATGCAATGCATAAATTGTCGGCTGTCAAACCAAGATCTGCTACTGGTGTTACGTATAACCTTCACTTTCACTACTGACAGTTCCCATGGCACGCCCATCCATTTTCCGCCATTTGAGAAATACCTCGTGTTCACCACCAAACAGGATACCATCAGACTATAGGAATCTTCGCTCACAGCGCTTAGATCCAGAAGAAAGATGCCGTCAATTTACCGTGAATCTTTCCTTGATCTCCGAAGGTAAAAACGTTCGTACGACACCTCTCGCCGCCACTCCGGGAAGAACTTTGTAGTCCTCTACGCACGTCCTTACTGTCCGGAGGTCAAACAAAGAGTTGTTTATCGCTTTCAGAATAAAATAAATATGCTCTTAACTATACCAGGACACACCGGTGTCAAAGGAAACGAGGAAGTGGATAAACTGGCGGTAGCGGGTAGCAATAACCCAACGGGCATGTCCGGTAGAGTTCTCAAGCGAAGGGCCAAGGATTGGACCAAAAAAAGTTTGAGGAATTATGGTCATCAGAAAAAAGATAATGCATTCCTGGGCAATGCTTAAAGGTCAATCTCATGACCTTGCATCCAGACTACGGAGCATGAGTAGAACTCAGCTAAGGACTTTTACAGACCTGGTATCTGAACACTAAAACTACTAAAAAGCACCTAGCCAGATTGGGTCTGGTAGCTGATAACATCTGTAGGTGGTGCGGCAATGGGAATGAAACCCCTTCTCACGTGATTATGGAATGTAGGGGTTTGAGGGTCCACGAGAGGACATATTTGAACCTACAAAATTGAATCCGAATCACTAAACCTTGGGGGACTGGGTAAATGCTACAGTTGGCACATAACATCGACCTGGACAAAGTACCGATACTCTAAAGTATATCCCCCTAAAAAAGGGGTCTGCGTATAATGGCCAGCTTGGGCTTAGTGCGCAGCAAATATCTTTAAAAATCCAGAGATGACTGTTAACCTAAAAAGAATATCAAAAGCGAAATTTGTACGATTCAGCAAAAAAAATCGCCAGAATGACCGAAAATTTGGTAAATCGAATGACCATTTTGTTTGTCTAGGACGCGAATATTTAAACGATGTTTTTTTTTTAATCCTAAATTTCTTAAAATAATCTACTAATAAACACTTTACTTTTGGCTTTATTACATGTTATTTTTGTTTTGTTACAAAAATATATATATTTTACTTTACGGTAAACCCTTTAGCTCCTGTTCTATAAATCTTGTATATTAACTATCAACCCAGGAGACAAATATTTTACTGGTGGTTAGTGAGTAACGAAAGGGGTGTTGTTATAAAACAGGGAGATGTACAAGAGATACAACGGCAATTCTATACATTTAAATTAGGTTTTATGCAAGGCACATTTACTTAATTAAGCTGCTTTTGAGATTGGAGTATCGCTGTTTTCAGAGTGGGAACAGATTGTTTTGTGAATAATTAATTTATTGAAAGAATGGGTCACGTTGAAAACGGGCTAGTTTTTGGATTGTTTGTGGATGTTTGGTGAAATTAACTAAAAATTGCTCAGAAATGGTACGTGTGGTTATGAGAGATTTTTTTCATTTTTTAATTATTTAACTGTATATATGTATTTATATATATATATATATATATATATATATATATATATATATATATATACGTGTGTGTGTCAGATATTTGACACCAGGTAGATAGCATTAAAAATGCCAAGTGCGATCTTGGCGAAACGTCTGCAAATCCATACCCAAAATTCCGCAAGGACCAATGGATATACTCCCGGAATGACACCTGTACATATATATATATATATATATATATATATATATATATATATATATATATATATATATATATATATATATATAGCAAACTTGTCTGACAAAAAAGTGATACACATATCACACTTACCTAATTTTCTAGAAAGTTTTTGGGGCGCTGATCACGAATCTAAAAGATTTTTTGGCGGAAACGTTTCGTTCTCGAGATATTTATCATCAAAGTTCAAATTTGAACTAAGCTTATTTTTCTAAATTCCCCTTCTTTTTGCACACAATTCTTGATTTAATGCTAAAGTGTCACAAAATATGTGATTTTCACCTTTTAAAACTCCGTTTTTCTACGTTTTTACATTATTTTTGCATTAAATTGCGTGGCTTTTCTTTGATAATGCGGCAACCATACATACACATAGGGCTTCATGGCACACTGGGATTGAAATGATTCAAAGTATAGCTATGCTATTTAATGCAAAAATAATGTAAAATAGGTAAAAAAACGGGGATTTAAAAGGTAAAAGTCAAATATTGTGTGCCAATTTAGCTTTAAATCAAGAATTGTGTGCTAAAAGAAGGGGGAATATGGTAAAAATAGGATTAGTTTAAATTTTAAGTCTGATGATAAATATCTCAAGAACCAAATGTTTCCGCCAGATTCAGATTCGTGATCAGCGCCCCAAAAACCCCGTATACCAAATTTCGTCAAAATCGGAGTTGCCGCAGGTTTTCAGAAAATTACCCACACTTATCAAGAAGTCCATTTTATTATTGGTCCAGGCACTATCATACATATTTATACGAAAATGGTGGAAACCCAGCTTACAATTTATTTATTTTTTAAACCTGTTAACATCATCACTTGTAAAGGTGCAGGCTTTCTTTACCTTAAATCCAAAGACTCTTTCTTCAAGACACCTACCGGTTTAGAAAACTCGATGTCTACATTTTCTTTAATATTTACGCATGAACATAAAATTCTGTATTTGCTTCAGAGCATAGATGCCTTAAGAGTTTCTGCATTCTTTGAAGAATACACAAGAACAGCATCTTTGGTAATACTTTTGACATGGTTTTCTTCTATTCACTGCTTACACACGTCATATACCTTTTCACATCGTTGGCGAGTCTTATTTGGCAAAAGATTTAATAATACTAGCTTTGCGATATCCAAAAAATATTGGGATTTTGTCGTCGTCTTCAGAGCCCATTTTGCTTTGGAATGATAACTTTTTTGACCGATAAAAATGTTTACTTATGTCACGTTTATTACAAAAAAACGGTAAGCGCTTTGACAACGACAGCTCCTATGATGTTTGAAGATTTCAAATGTCATATTTTAACTGATGCCTAATTATTACGGGATACAGGGACCAGCAAAGTATATTAAAATACTTTATGTTTTACCCATCTATTATTGATCTGTAATACCTTAGAAACGGAATATGTTATGGTAGCAATAATACCTGCTATCACACCTAGGGCATTATAAGCGGCCATTATGATAATGCTCACTTATAATGCCCTAATGCGCTAATACGGAAATTTTATTGCTTATCCAATTTTATTTCTCTCACAATAAAGATCAAATTTATACAAACATATGTATTAAAATCAATAACTTACCAGTTCCTGAAAATATGCCATTAAAACGGTTTCGGTTATTTGAAGAATTGCGTTCGCATCTTTCCAAATCATACTGTTGCCTTGATTTAACTGGCAAAAGATTTTCGGTCGCTTTTATGGCCTTTTCTCTTATATTTTGTGGAATTTTTACATTTTGAGCAAATCGTTAAATAAAAAATGCCAACTGACTAACTGATAGAAACATCAAAGTCAAACTTAACACCAGTCATTATCTACTTACGTATACAGGTACAGGTGCAACTTATTTTTTATATTGCGAATAAATAATGTAATTAGTCATTGAAAAACTCTTTTTGGTTAAAACATAAAGCATTGTATGCACCACGGGCTTTACTGGACTATAATGCCCTTCAGGGCATTATAGTCCTAGTAACGCCCTTGATACATAAATAGCTATTTTCCAATACTGCAGCCAAATAACTTTGTATTTCTTTAAAATGTTACAAAATTTAGAATAAAAATAAACTACGTTCGATCTGAACTAAAGTGCCTTTTTCTCTCTTGGATGATTGCTGCCCTTTACTTCGTACGTCGGGCATTAAATTCCGGGTAGAAAAGTGGCACTTTCCTTCCCTGTAATGTAAATAACTATTAATAATACCATTTAATTTTTTTCAGGTAAGTTATTCTTCGTTTCCAAACCTGAGCTAAGGTGGTAAGAATAGAGATTTTTAATTTAAAACTTTTGTTTTTAATATTATTTAAAACCTTTTTTCTTTTACAATTTTTGGATCATTTCTCATTAAGTAGCACATATTTCGTCAATTAAAAAAATTATGTCCAATTTTTTTCTGAAAATTACATGAAAATAGTTTTTTTTTAAATCAAATCTCTTTATATCTTTTGTAAATTGAATAATCTAACTGAAAATCAGGAATCAACAGTCGTAGTAACGAAAGAAAGTGACAAAATTACGGAACAATACGATTCGCCAATCTGAGAGAATCTCGACTGTCTAAACCTTTGTGTACTGTTTTCATGGGCCTAACAGAGACATATTTTCTGTAAATATCCAACACCGACACTCCTTCTATACTTTCATCTGTAATGGTAAAGATTCAGTTTTTCTTAATCTTGGAATTAAAAATGAAAATGTTACCCATACCTGTAATATCATCGATCGGTACAACTGTTCAGGCCCCGAACTTCTCACTTTGTTCGTTCTTTTATCCCTAGAGTTTCTAGATGGTGGAACCTACTGCCAGCGGAGGTCTTCCCTTCTCCCCCAAATCTTCAAGTATTTAAGTCCCGTCTCAACAAACTCCCTCTTACCTCGCATAAGACACCCACGGTACGTTAGTATTTAGGCTTTTAGCCTTCGTGGTTTGTCCAAAGATAAAAAAAAATCATATTCACTGTCTTATCACCACGATGTCCGCCACAAATGACAAAAAAGCAACATCACCTAAAAAATATAAGGTTATAAATGTTGTCCAATTATACAGGTGGCCCACCATATTCGACGCGGTCTGTAGCTAGATAACCATGGGGTTTAAAAAAATTAAATACTGGAACATATACAGGTCGGATAAGACCACAGTATAAAAATTATTTTACTCTATACAGGGTATCTCAAAAAAGTGTGACGTATCAAAGTAATATTTTTTAGATGGAACACCCTATATTTTATGACGGTTTTAGATTCTACTTTAAAAATAACCCAAGTTTGTTTATAGTACTAGGTGTCTAATTTTATTCGTTTTTGTGATATTTGATTTTTATGAAAAATGCAGAGGTAAAATTAAATTGATTTTACTTTAACTCTTTTAACACTTTAAAATGTGTAACAAGATTAGAAAAAGTTTGCGATATCATACGTAGGTCAAATCAAGATCAAATATTGTACAGGGTGATCAAAAAATAATTTCAATTTTTCAGAAAATCAAATAGCCATATCTCTCTTATTTTAAATGGAACACCCTGAATTTTTTACGTCACATGATGACAAATAAAATACTCTTTTCAAATGGTGTATAGGTTGCCTATACCTATCTTTTGTGCTTTTTTAGTAAAATCTATTTTTACAAATTTTTAGTCCAAATGTTTATTTAAATTAAAGTTGGCTGTGACAGAGCAGCCATTAATATTTTTCTTAAGAAAATAACAATAACCATTTATTGATTACTAGTGTTTTGGTCAGTTTAAAAGAAATTTCGATGATTTTAAATAAAAACCCTTCTTCTACAACAACAAGATGATATAATACTGGTAGGATGTGAAAAAAATGGTTTACTTTAGTATAGAGTTAACCCTGAAAAATATTCCAGGAGAAACCATCTGATAACCTTAATAGTTGCTTTAAAAAATTTGACACAGTGATTATGGATAATGGAAAAAACGAGTTATAGGTTACAGAATGTCGTCATAACTGACCAGAGGCGTTATTAGGATTGTTTAAAAACACAAGTTTTATCATTACCACATTCAGCTGAAATAAGTGTTATTGGAAGTAGCATTATAAGCAACTAATGAATTTTTTTTCTGCGAATTTTAAAAATAGTGGCAGATAATACAAAATCTTTTAATTTTGTGATTTTTTCAGACAAATTTACATTTTGCAATAACGGCCTTAGTAAATGGGCATAGCTATATCACAGCCTACTTACATTTAAATAGACATTTGGAATAAAAATATGTTAAAACGGTATTTACATAAAAAGTATAAAAGATAGGTATAGGCAACCTACACCATTTGAAAGAGCATTTGGTTTGTCATCATGTGGTGTAAAAATACAGGGTGTTCCATTTAAAATAAGAGAGATATTGCCATTGGACTTTCTAAAAATTGAAATTATTTTTTGATCACCCTGTATAATCTATGATCTCGATATGACCTACGTATGATAAGGCAGACTTTTCCTAATCTTGTAACAAATTTTAAAGTTTAAGGAGTTTATATTGTTAAAATAAAATTAATTTAATTGCAACCCTACATTTTGAAAAAAAATCAAATATCACAAAAACGAATAAAATTAGACACTTGGTACTATTACCAAACTTAAATTATTTTTTATGTAGAATCTAAAACCGTCATAAAATATAGGGTGTTCCATTTAAAAAAATATAACTTTGATACGTCACACTTTTTGAGACATCCTGTATAGAGTAAAATAATTTTATACTGTGGCCTTATCTGACCTGTATATGTTTCAGTATTTACTTTTTTAAAAACCCCATGGTTATCCAGCTACAGACCGTGTCGAATATGGTGGGTCACCCTGTATTTAAGTTCCCGCCTTATACATATTTATACAAAAAGGTGAAAACCTAGCTTAAATCGTGTTTTTAGAATACTTGATAACATCTTCTTCGTAAACATGCAGGCTTTCTTTGAATTAAATCCAGAGGCTTGTCTCTTCAGGAAAGCTACCAGTTTAGGAAATTTGATGTCTACATTGTCTTTAATATTTACGCATGAACGTAACATACTGTATTTGCTCCACAGCATACATGCCTTTAGAGATTTTTTTGAAAAATATAAAAGAACGGCATCTTCGGTAATATTTTTGTTATGGTTTTTATCCATCCACTGATTAAATAACATAGTGTATTTGCTCCAGAGCATAGATACTTTTAAAGTTTCTGCTCTCTTTAAAACATACAGGGTGATTCAATAATCGATCACAAAACTTAAGGGGTGATTCTACTTGACAAAATAAGGGTAGAGCTTCATATATATATTTTTCAAATTGTCATTCGTTTTCGAGTTACAAGTCGTCAAAGTTTAATTTTATTTTGGGTTTTTCGCCATATTCCATTTATTTTTAACCAATCCAGTTGATTTTTGACACACAAATCGAGCTTTGCGGATTTTAAAATTTTAAAAGAAAGTACTATTTTTAAATACCTCAAGAGGACACTTTACCTAAAACTTATTTTTTTTTAAATATTTAACCGTAGTTCAAAAACTAAGACGTTTAGGAACTATGTTTATATGAAGTTTTTTCTTATTTTTTCTTGTAGAATCGCCTCGTAAAGTTTGTCGGTTGAGTTACTGGACACCCTGTATGTATGAGGTAATTTGATTGAAATTGATGAAAACTGATGTCTATTGGTGCCTAAACGGTGAGGTTTATCGACTTTAATAAAGAGTACCTTATTTTTTAAGTTTTTGATTGTCTATAAAACGGCGCTCCCAGCTTTAAGATATCTGTAAAAATAAAAAGTTATAATGTAAATAAATTTTAGGTTTTAGGTAAAGTGTCCTCTGGCGGTATTTAAAAAACTTTGGCTTAAAATTTAGGATTTGCAAAGCTTGATTTGTGTGCCAAATATCAACTGGATTGGTTAAAAATAAATGTAATATGGCGAAAAACCAAAATAAAAATTGAACTTTGACGGCTTGTAACTCGAAAACGAATGACATTTTGAAAAAATGTATATGAAGCTTTACCCTTATTTTGTCAAGTAGAATCACTTCTCACCCTTAAGTTTTGTGATCGATTTTTGAATCATCCTGTATATTGAGTGATTTTGTGGTCGTTTTTAGAGTTTATTTTGCTTTGGAATGATACTTTTCCTGACTTAATAAAACTGTTTACTTATATCACGTTTATTATAAAAACCCCTGGCTCTTCATATATTTTGTAAATTAAGATAATCCAAGCGAGAATCACGAATCAACCGTCGTAGTAACGGAAGAAAGTGACAAAATTACGAGACAAAACGATTCGCTAATCTGTGAGAATCTCGACTATCTAATCTCGAAATCGCCCCAGGCCCGGCCATAGTGTTAAACGAATGCATTTCTTGCAATACCTGGACAAAGAGTAATCAGGGTCGGAGGTCAACGCGGTCCGACCGCCCGCAGGTCGGAATCGAGAACACGATTTTGCGGCTGCTCACCTCGGTCAGAGCCGAGAAACATCTTGTATAAATAATGGGTTGATAAATGGGTGTTTTGAATCGGTTGATGGGCAAGAAAGTGGCTATTAATCTTGGGATAACCGAGATATTTATAAAGGAAAAATGCGCAAGATTTGGGTTGATAAAAATGAGTGAAAAATAGGTGCATTTGGACGGCACGATGCACCGTTATGAAGTGTTTATGGTTCTTGTTGTAAAATTTTTATTATAGATATTATTTTAGGTTTAAAAGCATTTATTTTATGTTATACCGGGTGGTGCGTCCCCGAGTGAAACATAGGAAATACCATTAAATTTTATATGGGTTAATTATTTCCTGTACCTTTTACAGAAAAAATGTAAGATGTCTTTTTAAAGAGACCAATCTGACAAACCCTTGTGCCAAGAGCAAGTCTTGAATTATTCAATTAAATGTAACTGCAAAATAAATTACCAAATTTTTGGTTCAGGTAAAACTAAACAGACATAACAATTTCAATTCGTCGTTCAATTTAATGCATCTAAAACACAATCAAGTTCCTTGTCTCTCTCACTCACCCTTTGCTTATGAATGGCCAGGTTTTGCAGAGCGGGGGCACATTCAACCTTGTGGGCGTGACATTTGAGAATAACCTTGACTGGCATAAACACATTGTATCTATAGCCACCGCCGCTTCAAAAAAGCTTGGATTTCTTTTCCGAGCCAAAAAGTATTTTTCTCCTTCCAATTTATACACTTTGTATGTGCATGCCTGGGAATGGCATTCCCTACAACCCTCGACATTCTTGATGCCATTCAAAGAAGGGCTGTTCGTCTTATTAATGATCCTTACTTACTCAAAGACTTCCTTCTCTGGCCCATCGTCGAACTGTGGGAGATCTATCGCTCTTCTATAGATACTTTTACGGCTTCTGCTCCGACGAATTATCCGGTATAGTCCCTCCTCTTGCAGCTCCCAACAGAGAAACTCGTGGTGCCGCACGTATGCATCGCTATACGGTCCAACTGGACAGGCCCCGAACTTCCCATTTCGTTCGTTCTTTTATCCCTAGAGTTTCTAGACTGTGGAACCTACTGCCAGCGGAGGTCTTTCCTTCTCCCCCAAATCTTCAAGTTTTTAAGTCCCGTGTTAACAAACTTCCTCTTACCTTGCTTAAGACACCCACGGTACGTTAGTATTTAGGCTTTCTGCCTTTGTGGATTGTGCAAAGATTTAAAAAAAACATGAGAACAAACAGTCAGACATAAAATGAATGTTGACTGACATGAGAAAAAATTGTTTCTTGAGTTTGGATTTTTGTTACTACTATAAATATCAATATTTAGATAAATCCAATATGTATTTTTACAGGAAATTCGATGCGCTACATAAAGGCTTTTAAACATTAATCAATAAGTTCACTTCATTAAAAGTTATTCGACGTTGAAATTACTTTTTTGTCATACTTGTTTTCCTGGACTATTACTTTCTTAAGGCCCGGATACTTATTACAAATTTAAAAATAAAAAAACATTAAAAAGTTAAGAAAAAATGGAATTTTTGTATTATTTTTATGATAAAATTATATTTTATATTCTTTTAGTACCCGGCAAATTCTATTTATATTAGACTATGAATTTATAAAAGACTTCTAATTTTAACTGCAATTGAGCTTTTAAAAGGTCTCTTTGTGAAGCTTTTACGAGTTTTGAAGACGAGAGAAAACTTTCAGCCTAGACTGATAGATGTCGACACTTGTTAGAAATCAATATTTTCTTCAGTGGTGCTAAATAATAAAGATACGTATATTTTATAAATTTATATACTGAGTGTTGCAACTTTAGAAGGATAATTTGGATCGTGAAACTTATATTTTTTGGGCTATTTGGCAGTCGTTGAAGATTTTGTTTCCTCGGCGTTTCGCCAGCGCGAGTGGTTGGCATCCTCAGGTTCCTAGTAGACTTCTGCGTACTATCACAGAATAACAAGCTACGCGTTAGCTAGTATCTTCTTTGGTACTACTGTGTAGTAGACAGTAGTACGCAAGTAGTCTAGCAGGAACCTTCTGCGGATGCCAACCACTCGCTTTGGCGAAACGTTAAGAAAACAAAATCTTCGACGACGCGACGGCCGAATAGCCCAAAAATATAAGTTTAGCAGAAGATAGCCGAGAAAGCCTTACCCTGTATATTTGGATCGTGAAAATTGAAACTGGGTAAATTTAGATAGAAAGCCAGAAAAACAAATAGGTGTCCAGTTTTCTACAGCTCCAAACGTATATACGTCCAGCGACTTTAGAACGGTTATTGGATATTTTTAACAATGCGTGGTAATGAGATGGACTAGAGGCACAACAAAGCGAGACCGATGCCTTATCCTAGCCAGAATGTTTAGGTACATGCAGGTATTCTTAGTATAATTTCTACCTACTAGTGTTTAACACACACGATGTGTTTAACATTGTTTTTGCTATTTTTGTTATACACCCATGTATTTGTATTTGGCAAAGACATCCGTATGCAATTAAAAAAATGTGTTTTGTGCTTTCAGTACGTATTAACCACATCCAGTGTTTTAATTTTTATTGGTCCACGGATAAATTTACCTATACCTAAAATTTTTTAATTTGTAATATATTTTAGAAAAAAGTTATTTTTCATAAAAAAATTGCTTTGGTTGAAATGCTAAAGGTTATAATTAAAATTGCCCCATGATATACAGGGTGGTTCCAATTTCAGGGCGTAGCTACCATCGTATCAATGAAACGGGGCCCACGGGCTATAGAGGCCCCCAAACGTATGTAAGTAAAATATATATATATATATATATATATATATATATATATATATATATATATATATATATATATATATATATATATATATATATATATATAACCCACCCCACTACAATTGATGGTCGTATTTACTGAATGCGATTTCAGAAGGGCATCAACGGCAGGATTTTATCCTACCGCTGGACAATGAAACTTGTCTAATAAGTACACGCTTGTTTTCTATGCTATTCACCACGACTCGATACAGCCTCACTGATGAGTTCCTGTAAGGCAGGCGAGGCGAAACCAGTCTGGGGAGAGAGTCGTGGTGGTAGA